>JBBPQT010000822.1:0-10952 GCA_038092715.1 Boletus smithii | reverse complement strand
GGTGCACGCGTAAAGGTGTGAATGTGGAGAAGCATGCAGGAGACCGTCACTGTGTACCAATTGTAATTTGCGAGGCGTGCAAAGTAAAAAGAAACGACAAATGTCAAGGAGGGACTGTGTTTTCGAAGGGATGCTTCATACGTCGTCCCAGAAAGTGTTCACAGCTATTCTTACACCGCACTTCGCCGAAAAGTTCGAGATCGTGGAATGCAACGTTTTCGGTAACAGCCCGAGGATAAATTGGGTCCGATGAACTACAACCGACGATGATCCAGAAGAGGACTGATACTCGGACGGATTACCACCTAGTGTGACTGGTCTTGCAGGCAAATACACGATAAGGATCTCAAGTGAGAAAGAAAGACGCGCTACAAGTGATTTTATGGAGTGTTTTGAGTGTAGGTCCAAAACGTATGTATCAGGGGAAAAGATGGAGATGGAGAGGCCACGCTTGGCGCCAACGCGGATCTGGATACTAGATTCGGTGATTGTGAGATAAGGCAGAACGGAACGTGCGTTGGAGGGTCGGCATGTTCCATGAAGGGGAGATCCCTGGAAGATTCCGAAGTGCAGGCTGGCCTCACCTCTGGAGTCGCGGCGAAATCCTCGTATGGCCAGAAAGAGTATCTTCTGATTCGAAGTACACTGGTTTGAGGAGACTACGGCGGAAGTGCCGCGGAGAAAAGCGGCGATATGATTGGGAGATAGGTGGGAGGTAGAAATAGAGAGAGAGATGTGAACGAGTGAGTACGTACACCACCTTAATAACAGTACACCCAGTGATCAAGGCTCGTGCGCTCCGAGGAGTGGCACATACAAGAAGGTCATGAGGCACATTAAAGTCATCGCGTACATGACAGGCACAGACAAAACGATCCGACCTTCGGGACGAACTATGCTACATCTAGTGAATTGTTATCAGAGACCCCTGAGAGAAAGAAAGGAATGGTCACTGACTCCACAGTCACAGTCACTGGCAACAAGGACGAATCTAAACGCAAGAATTGGCAGTCGACGTGAGTAATCCATTATCTCCATTCATACTTTCGTCGTGGTGGCCATCCGAGTCCATGGTTGAGCATACTCTTTGGCTGATCCAACTGAGTCCCCAGGCACTAGCTCGTGCCATTATCCAGAGTGCCACTCGCACACCAGGGATGAGTCGTACTACGTCACGAAAGTCCCAAATGTCTCGGTGATATGTGATCTGGCCTTGTTCGTTAAAAGTGAGTCGTGTCATAACGGGAAGCTGGAAATGGAGCGGCGACGGCACGGAAATGGGCGTCCCAGGTATGGATAGAGACGGAGAAGCTGGGACGGAGAGTGACAACTGAGATTCAGCAGGAGAAGGCGGCAGGCGGCGCAACATCAATGTTTTGGGCATTCTGTATGTGGTATGAAGGTCGGGAAAGAAGAGGATGTTGAGAGTGTACTCGACAAAACTCTTCTTGTGACCATCTGGAGCGATGGGCGAAGTCATGATGACGGTGGAGATGAAAAAGAACAACAACGCACCGAAACTCTCCGTTTCGCTGATGTCGTCAACTTCTGGCCAGATCCGGATTGCCTTGAACCAGGGATCGTTGTCGAATTTATTTGGTGGACGAGCTCTCAAAAGGGCGTGAAGAATTGACAATGGCCGAGGCACATCGACGGCGCAACAGCGACGGGTGAGAGTGTGAATGTCGGAGATGAGGGCGCGGGACGTAGCAGTGATCAGCGGGTTCTCGTATCTAGGAGTCGTGCATTATTGTTCGATGGACGCGAATTCGTACACTTACACTGTCATAGTATTGTCAGGTAATTTCGGCTGTTAAACGGGGGAGCACGCGCCTGCACGAGAGTCATAAAAAAACTCGCAAGTACCGAGGAAACTGGGGAAAGTAGTGTCATGCCCACAGACTTCGACTGTGGTCGAGCCTCTTTGGATGATCGACAGCTCCCCTATCGAAGGAGATTTATGTACCGTCATCCGGGTCGGTTCGGGTGGGCTAGAGACTGGGGACATGAATGTGCGCAGGAACGTTCTTGAAGCAGATCGTCCAAGTGTTCTATAGAAATATCAAGTAAATGTCGACACCGCTAGGAGGCCAAAGCTCACACAACGGATGATAGTCACTAATTTAAAATTGCCTCTATCCGGAACCCAACTTCAAGTTGTTCCTCGAGTATGGTATATGATGTTTGTTATATATTGTTGCTTGAAATGATAGATCAGTATCGTATTATCACACATCCCTCTATTCACTCCCTAGTCAACCGTATCTTCGACAGTTGATCATACTCCACGGCCACAGACTGCTCTACATGCACCCGAACGTCCAGCTCCAAATCGCGAGGCGAACTCGCCGAATACTCCACGTCAATTGCGCTCTTATGCATTTCACACTGTGAACGTAATTCAGCGACAACAGGACGCCCAGGGTGAAGCGGGCGGGTGAGGATAATGTTCTCAAATCGTGCCATCTCAGCAGGTTCAGAGAGTTCTGGAAAATGTTGTGAGCGTCACAGCATCTGAAATGGAAGAAAAACACTCACCCCTTAGATGAATCAAGATCCGTTGACTCATTATCCATGTGACAGCATAACCCAACGACGCGCTAACAAGACAGCATTGTCAACAGTGGCGTCAATGTGGCTATATTGCAACTTACCCTGCTGACTGATCCCCGCGACATTACGATAAGAATTAGGTATGCAGCTTGATCGGAAATGAATCATGATGCTCTCACCTGCACGGCTTGATTACTTGCCCGGTACAGGACTAGATTGAAAACATTAATCCCTTCGTGGTGTTCAGTGGAGGAAGGAGAACAAGGAGAACAAATCCCACCCGTCAAAACGAGGAAATAACCGAGTCCATCATAAATCATCCTATCAGGGACATCAATATCGTGGCACGTGTAGTGTACGCCGACAACGCTTACGTTCTGATCAACCGAGACAACCTAGTACGGCGATTGAGTGACCGTTTAACAAATATGAGTAAACTAGGACCAACCTCCCGTTGATAGCATTATATCGCACGAGGTAGAATGTAGAAATGGCTAAAGTACCAGTGTCCCAGAACATGGATACGACATAGTACAGCCAGGCGGTGGGATAAGGGCCGTTATTTCCGGGAGTGCAACTGATTGGGCGTTCAATGGATATCTGATTGCTACCGGATCTAAACTCACCTCCCCTGTGGTTGCGATGGCGCATGATCAGCTGCGCCTTGGTGATATAACAACCATACAAACTCACATTGTCGAAGACCGCTGGCAATTAGTTCAGCAATCTCCATTTGACGGTCTGAGAATGGAAGCACTCACGAACACGACGGTACATATTGGTAAACCATTCAAACTGTGCAAAAATGTTAAGCGGGGAACGTGGCGGACTCAGGGAAAGGGCTGACTCCTGTCGTAATGAAAAAGGCTATAGTGAGGACGACACCAACAGCTTTCTGTCTCCGAGCAATGTTGAATGTTCTTTTGCACGGATGTTTAGCAGGCTAAAGGAGAACGAAGCGGTACTTACCTGACACCAAGGATAATTTGCGAAATCATGGTTTGGATGACTGAAGACCGGTGAGTGGGAAGAGTAAGGTGGATTGGAGACCGGACGAACCTTTAAAGATAGGTGCTATTAGATAGTAGTGGTTACATGACGCGACGGTGAAGGAGCCGGCGAGGACACCATAATTGCTAACAACCATGACGATGATGCTAACATAACTGTTGCCCAATCAACAGGGAAACCGAGCAGGCGTGAAGACAGCGAGACTTACCGAATGAGAATGAAGAGAATGCAACCCAGGCTAAAACCCAGTGGATGGTCAATGCATCAGTGAGGAAGAACCGACGAGATCAATACCTTGGGCGGAAGATACTAGATTGACTTCGATAAAAGCGCAATTCAGCGGGCAATGTGATCACGTAGCTAGATGTGGATGAGTAATGAAGAAGTGCAAAGGACAGTTCAAGACTCACTCATAACTAGCGATCGAGAGCGAGACGATTCGCAGGTACTTTTCAGACTCTGTCCCAACACTCATTGGGGATGCTGCAGAAAAAGTTCGGACTCGGGAGGCTAAATAATGTGAGCTAATTTATATGGATGTCGTACTCGCCTCGCCTCAAGGCTCAGGCTCCTGCCACTGGTTACTAGTAGGCTGCCGACATTTGTTGCCGTTATACTATGGGTAATGTGACCGGTTTGGACGTTCATCGCCATTTATCAGGCCCGGGCTGTTACATGCAACGGAAGACATTCTGCCATTCTCTTACCGATCTTGGCGTCTACTTCCCCAGATCACTCTCAGGCTGGTCATCTTGCCGTTTTCGGTCTGTGTCATCTGAGCTTGAAATTATTTGGAACTGCGATAGCAACAATTCTGCAACTCCGCAACGCCACGGCGCCACCCTGCGGGGTCTCCGACGGATGCTGACGTGATATCGGACATCCGGGGTGTCCGGCACACTTACTTACGTCCAACGTTGGACAACAGCTTTCATTAGCCATTTCCTATTTTTACCGAAAAAAGTCACGTTCGTTCTTCTAAGAGCTCCTAAACACCACTCCGCCCAGCAGCCTTGATTATTGTATCATTCGCGAGCGCTGGCAGGCTTTTGCGCGGCTCAGGCGAACTTGGCCCTGGCAGGAATCCAGCGCCGACCAACCAAGCGAGATACATGCCCATGAGCTCACCGGACACCGTGGATGCCGTAGTGGGATTGTGGCCCTGCCATAGTAATGCTGCGGTGTTTGCGTCATCTAGTTCAGGGGCCTTCGTGCTTGTCGGAAGGTCATCAAGGACAAAGTGCAGTAATGGGAACAACGCATTGTCTTGTACCTCCATAACATGCTTCTCCAGTTCCCGTCTCCAGGTCAGGTATTCACATTGTCGCGTCGTGAACCCGTACTCTGCGAGCGACGAGAGCAAGTCGTTGAACGTCGGAAGTGGGTTGGCCACAATATGTAGCACAGTCTGTGTGGCGTTCGATAGTGGAGCAACTGCAGCGAGTGCTGTGCATCGTGCAACATGGTCCACGGGTACCATATTCACCGTGTTGTTAATGTCGGGGACAAGGCCAAGTTGTACACACCCCTTGACCAACCGCCATATGAAATCATCCGTATTAGTTACTGCCAAGCCAGCATTGTCAGTTGCAAAATTAAGTAACTCCCAGGAGCCAAATATGCATACCCGCAGTCTTCGAATCTCCGACGACATACCCGGGCCGCACAATATGTCCTTTCAGGCCTCGCTTCACCGCCTCGAACAACAGCTTTTCAGAGACCCATTTACTTTGTCCATAGCCGGTCTTAAGACCAGTCCTCGCGCCCTCGAGGTCATCGGCTTCGGGTATACCTCTGCGCATGTGCGACAACGAATCAGAGAGTCGGACGTAATGCTCGGTATCGATAGCCGATGTCGAAGAAACAAATACAAAAAGCTTTTGCTTTGTCGTCGAAGCAAGTCCAACTGCCGTCAGCGTCCCAATCACATTTGGCGATCGGAGTCTCTCATACGGATAAACCCAGTGCACCTGTACATGGTTTGTTTTGAGATCATGCACCCAACAAGAACCCAAGGAGGACAAACCAAAGCGCCATTGTGCAACACCACATCAGCTTCATCTGCCATTCGACCCCAAGTACTTTCGTTCATGCCAAAACGTTCTTGCCCAAGGTCCCCAATGACTACCTCAAGCCTTCCGGAGGCTACCCATTCCTCGTTCCAGACGCCGCGGTCGGTCGATCCTTCCTTCAACCGTTCAAGCCCGTTTTCAACCGAAGTAGAACGCACGAGACAGATGACCTTCTGTACCCTTTGTTGACGCTGGAGAAGATCACGAAGAACAAATGCACCGAGGTACCCAGTCGCCCCCGTGAGGAACACGGTCAAGGCACGCGTGTCAAAGTCGGAAGGTAGCGGTGGGTAGGAATCGCGCAGGCGAGGAACAAGATGTTCGTAATCCTGGCCGTATTCGACAACGACAGGCGTGATTTTTCTCTGTATGCCATCCACCGTGTGCACTGGGGTAGGCGGAGTAGAATGTGAGTCTTGAGGGGCAATACCAAAGTCTGGGTCACGCAAAGTATCGACGGCGGCTGCTAAACCGCTGACGGTTGGTTGGGAAAAGATGAGGCCCAAAGGCGCCTCAACAACGAATACCTTTCGTATCTCGAATATGAGGCGAGTTGCCAGGATCGAGTGTCCTCCAAGATCGAAGAAGCTCTCGTCTAACGGTATTGTCTCTGGCGGGTTGGGTAACACATCTGTCCATATTGAACACAGTTTTTCTTCTGTGGGGCTAATGGCTCTCTTTTTATTGTCCTTGGAGGCGGCTTTGTTTTCAGCGTGAGTGAGATGAGCGTGAGCTGTATCTGGGAAGGGAAGTGCCGGTTTGTCTATTTTGCCATTGGGATTGAGGGGCATGCGGTGAAGAGGAACGAATACTGGGCGAATGCCAGGCGTTAACCAGAGGATCAGCACGACCAAAGCATCAACGCACGTGTAGGAATGCTATAACTGGGCAATTTTTTCTTGAGATGCTCTCTGATATCCTTGATGACTCGTCTAAATTTCGGTATACTTTTGACGCCGTCAGCTTCTTCGTCGTCACTGAGCTCGCTCGTGAAACCGTTCAACAGCGCGCCCTCTAGTGGCACGAAGTAGCTGACAAGTATCTTTTCTTCGTCCTTGTCTCTCCGTACGAGCGTCACGTTCTCCCGAACGAGAGGGTGTTGGCTCATCAAGGTGTCGATCTCGCCAAGCTCGATCCGGAAACCGCGTATCTTGACTTGGTCATCTGCACGCCCTGTGCACTCAACACGACCATTGGGAAGATAACGCCCAAGATCGCCAGACCTATACATCCGGTCGCGGATACTCTTCCAGTGCCGCGACTCAGGCCCGGCGAGACCCTGCAGTGGGTGCAATATCGTGTCTTTCCGTGGTGGTGACGACGAAGCAAACCAATTTGAAACAAACTTTTCTTTGGACGCCTCGGAGTCGAGATACCCCTCTGCCAAGCCACCTGAGCGCACATAGATCTCCCCAACTTCGCCGACCGCGCACGGTATGGTCTTATCGGACCGATTGACAACAAGGAGTTGGACGTCGACCATACCTTCACCAGCAGGCATGATGTCTTTCTGGGTAGCAAGGAAAGTGGGGTCTACAGACACGGGTGGAATGGAGAAATAGGACACTGCGCGCTGTGTTTCGGTGGTGCCGTACATGTTAATAATGTGTACATTTGCAGCAAGGGACTGGAGCCGAAGACAATCGCGTTTAGTGAGAACGTCGCCGACGAAGAAGGCGCTGCGGAGAGAGGAAATTTGTCGAGTAGCTTGCGCGGAGAGAAGTTGACCCATTGCAGGGGTGAGGTGAGTAACTGTGACCTTGTTATCGTCCATCCACTCTGCGAGCCGGCCGGGCGTCCCAATGTCATCTGCGGTAGGAACGTAGAGCTCGGCGCCGAAAAACAGGGGTGTAAAGACTAAAGGAGATGTGAGCAGTGAGATCCACTGCGGACTATTCGATACTCACTATCTCGCTGAATAGGGTCATGGGCAATACCACTGAGCATGGTGAACTTGGAGAAATCGCCCAGCGTAAATCTTTCGCCCATCCAAGGAAAGAAATGAGTCAAACTATAATGACGTCCCCGGACCCCTTTTGGGATGCCCGTGCTACCACTTGTAAAGGACAAAGTACCAATACTGTCAGGTCCGAGGATGACATTCGGGTCGGTGTCTGAAAGGTGGTAACGTGACTTGAGCACGTCGATGCCATTGACAACTCCCCCAAGAATTTCGCCAGTTGGCGAAAACTCAAGTGCGGGGACTTCGACGCGAATCTTGAGGTTATTCGATAGAAATTCCCGAACGCTAGGTCCGATCCTCCCTGCCCCAGCTAGAACGACAAGTGCACGAGGCTGAGCAACTTGCAAGTATATCTGCTGCCGCGATGGTGGGTACGCAGGATCTGATGGGTAGCGTGTGAATTATGTACTCGCTTGACTCATCAGATACACCGAAGAACAACACACCAATGACAGAGAACGTCGCGCCGGCTTTGAGGACTGCCATAACCGCAACGACGAGCTCCACGCTCCGATACGCGTAGATCATCACGAGTTCTTCTCGTTTGACACCTCCTTGAAGAAGGTGATGTGCCAAGATATTCGATGCCCTCCTGACATCACCGTACGTGTAGGTGCGTGAATCTTGTCTCCCATCAGGAGTTGTGGAGGAAAGGCTCTGGATTACACATGACCGGTCTGGCCAGCGGATTGCATTGCGCGAGAAAACATCTGTTATCGCGCCTTTCCAATCACACCAATGGAGATCTGCAGTTGGGTTGGGCAGATGGGCCCTTTGACCATTGGTCAATAGGGGCACTGACCCTACGAGGGCGGCGGGGTTTGCAGAGACCTTTCGTAGTAGCACTGAGAGTTGATCAACGATGAACGAGATACGGACGGGGCTAAAGAGCAGAGAATTATAGAGGATGCGGAGTGCTATCTGGGGAGCAAGGGAAGAACGAGTCGTTGCAGGGGGTCGCGTGACGAAGATAGTGAGGTCGGATGTTAGACTAGTTGAGCGGATAAAGTTCTCGCGGGGTTGGTCGGTCTCGTCAAAGAAACGAACACGAAAGAGTGGACGAGTGTTTTCCATCGTGTCTTCCTTGTTCTTACGTAAGGCTTGAACGATAGTGTCGTAGGGGAGGACATCAGCCTCCGCCTCCTTCTCGACAGATTGAACGCGCCGGACGATGGACCAGAAGGTATCGGATGGATCGGCGGCCAACCGCAGGATCAGGGGTGCGCTGGCCGCGGCAGATGAAGAACCGATGACGATGTCGGTATCACCAGTGTAGCGATGTAACAATACAGTGAAAGCGGCGAGGAGGAGGTGAAACGCGGAAGGACTACTGTCTGTACTTTGCGCATCGTCGTCTTCTGCATCGCCGTCGTCCGTTTGGAGAGCGAGCTTCAGCAAGGCGAGGGATGCTTGTTCGGAAAGGTCGGCAGTGTGGGCGGCTTCGATTAGCTTGTTGGTTCCAACTGGTCGGGGGTAATCAGTCGGCAAGGACATCGACGGGAGGTTTTGCAGCCTCGCCAGTACTCTGGAGAGCGCATCGGCTGCCATTGCGCTGGATGGGGTCGAGCAAGGGAAAGGTTAGTGTACGTGAAAAATTTTGACTTATGACTCGACGCGAGACATATGTAGACAGTTATGCTATAAACAACCATTGTCTTCTGATATAATCTTTCGACTCAGAAAATCATCATCTCGATATTAAATTCAGATATAGACACGATCATGGTGGTGCATTTCGGCCGATAAGATTATCCGAGTCACGGATCAGAATGATCATCCCGATCCACACATCTTGTATGAGGCAGAGTAAACGACAAGCTTACAAACCTGCCGGGTACTGAAGGAGACAAGTCACTCATCAGACTCCAGAGATGAATGTTATGATTACGGTAACCACCTGCAGCCATTTGGAGATATAGCGACGGCGTAGACTAGGAGGAATGTTTACGCGAAGGGACGACGGTGACCTTGGTCCAACTCGCTACGTTCCAAAATGTATGCGATCGACGTGCGGGACCCAACGCAGGGCTGGTAGCGTATAGATGGGTGAACGAGGGTGGAGAAAGGGAGGCTTCCAAGTCAGAATTAACCAGCAGACCTCTTTCGATGGTCTAGGTTGACTTCGTTGTTCCCCTGCAGAGCCAGTGACGGGGAGCGGGGCCCGTGTGGTCCCTCTCTCAACGAAGAAATCTCCAAGTCCACTGACTACTAGTAAGCATGTGGTGGCCGATGGAGCACACTGGCAGGGCCCACCTTCAATTTACGTCCTCGATCATTTAGCTTGTCCGAGTCACACTCCACGGAATCGACCAACTTGATGGTTCGGATCGCAGGTAGACTCACTGTCAAGTCGAGCGTACGCATCTCCTTCCGTTGACAGCGTCTTTTGTCAAAAAGAAACCAGGCAAAGCAGCTGGCAGTGGCCCGGCGCGGGGTTCGGAACAACTTCATCCTGGTGGTGAGTCGAAGATTGGCAGCCAGACATAACTGCGCAGACGATATCCAGGAACTTGCCCGAGTCTCGCCGGGGACCGCATCTGAACTTGGCAAAGCCTTGTGGCCAATCGATTTTCACACTGCAGTGCAACCCGGAATACTTGTCATCGCAAGCAATCGTGCCGTCCTGACAGCGAAGTCGGCTAGTCGCTTTTCCACTAACAGCTGTCCCTATTATCCTGACGCTGCTTGAGCTTAAACCTTGTTCTGAAACGAAGTCGCACCGGCGGGGTTGATTGCGCTAGGGTCAGGACTCGGACGAGATCTAGGCACTCAGGACGAATGCTGTATAGGTCACCTCGGATGCATGAAACGGGCTCGTCAAATATTCCCATTCGATCCGATACAAATACTTACATATATTATTTACTGATTCATAAGCTGAAGGAGCCATGGTTCACGAAGTCTCGACATTACGCTCATCGTTCTGATCTTCTCCGCCACAAGACTACCCGGGAGATGCTTGCTGAATCGATGATCTATACATTTTACCTGGAGAGAAATGACACATCAAAGTGCCGGGGGAGATGTCCATTGTCCACTGCACCGGTGGGGCGCACTGCTTGCGATATCGAAAGAACACATCAGATATATGACAGCATCATATATTATACACAAATGTGAAGGCAAATTGACAAGAAACGCAGCAACCAGATTCACAATCTATACCACTCACGCAGCAAAGTTGACCAGCTTCTTCTTCATCTCCTGGAGTCGGGTCCGCGTTGCTTCCAGCCGGGTCCGCTTCGTCACAGTGGCCGGATCCTCGCTCACCAACTCTTTCATGCGATCAGCAAAGTTGCCCGTCGAAGCTGTGTCAACCATGAGGCGCTGGAGCAGGCTGACTGACAATTTTT
>JBBPQT010000821.1:0-10966 GCA_038092715.1 Boletus smithii | reverse complement strand
AGGGTTGGCGTCGTGTGCCCACCATCTCCACGCATCCAACCGTGACGTCGGTGTCATCATTGTCAGCCATTTTAGTCATCCCTCTCTCTGAGAATCGATCCGTGATAATGGCACGTATTTTTTTTTGGCCCCTCGTATTGCAGCCAAGTGTGTAATTCGGCCACAGCGGTGATAGGCTGAGCTCGCCGACTTTGCTGATCTTTTTCGCCATGCTCGTCCTACGTCTACTTTGTAATCTGAGTTCAGATGGGCCCCCTTAATTAATCGTTCACGACACTGCGGACGAGCAAGGCATGAGATTAGGCGATTTCAATGACGTGATTTCCCCGGCGGTAGACGGGTTTCTTCCGAAGGCATACATGTGATAGGCCGTTTGCTTGTAAATGAATTCGGAAGAGTCTGTCAAACCCGACAATCACAGGCAAATCCCTGCGACATGTCAACAGTACTTGCTAGCAATTTCTTTCTAAAAAATACCATTTATGTCCGTACCCTCTGCAGGACAGTACAAAGCATTTACTACTAAAAGAAGATTTATCAGGAGGATTTTATGCACTAAAAGCTTACTGAGATATGACATGCCCCTATCGGCCATGTCTTTAGCCCGACCCGTTGGATACAGGCCACTGCTGTTTCGCATGTATGCCAGGGGTACGAACGACCTCTTATTATGTAACGTTCCTAGATGCCCGACCCGTCACGATTGATGCGACAAACTGAAAGGTGAAACGGGCTTGGGTGTCGGAGATGGCGTTATCGCGTCACTCCCAGTGATGACCGCAGGAAGCGGCATGTGTAACAAATTGCTTGGTCCCCGCGGCGCACATAACGTGGGGGGTTCTGGATTCGGACGCTCAGACGGCGTCGAGATGGGTCGCTCCTCCTCCAACGCGTCGTCTACCTCACTCCCATGCGAATCGTTCGTCCCGGATGCCTCCAGCTCGGTAGCGTCAAAGTCTGTCGGCACATCATCAATCGTGAGCGGTCTAGGTCGACGTGCCTCGATGGCAGAGACAACGTCCGCAAAGTCTTTCTCTCCGGTCCATTCTCCAACGAGTTCCGTGAGATCGTCGTACCCCTTTGCAGCGATGATGTGGGTTTTGAATTGGTGCGCTTCGGCTTTGGAGCGTTCCATGCGAGGGGCTTTGAATTGGCTAACGCAAAACTTGGTGAGCGCCCAGTGGTTATCTAGGTATCTTGACTGCGAGTACGTGAGATGCAGAAACATATTCAGGTGTGGTTATTGACTTACCAATCGCAAATACGACGGTATAAGCGTGGTTTCCATGTCCATGAGAGGCGTCAAGGAAAAACATGTTGGATTCGATTCGGCAGCAGTGGCGATCATCACAGAAGATGCCCCTAGAGAAACAGTCAGACCGAATACCATCCAAGCATTGCACCCACCGGTCAGCTTCTTTACTCGCTTCGCATCCTCCCATCCTTTGCAATCCCCATTCTCGATGACAGCAATATCCACGCCGAGTCCTTGTACGAACTCGACGACTTCCCTGAGCCTATTCACCAACGCGGCCTCTCTCGGTCGCATATTCCTCGTCCGGCAATGCACGGTCAACGCACTCACGCCAGTCCTTATGATTCTCTCGACGAGCTTCTTTGTGTCCTCTTGCGTCGGCAAGAGGCGAATCTTTGCCGACACGGTAATCTCAGGGGGGAGTTCGCTGCGCAACGCTGTCAAGATCGCACACAAGAGATCCGGATTGGTGAGCAACGCGGCACCCATCCCCGAATGTGTACTAAACGGTTTGGGACACCCGCAGTTGAGATCGATGCCCGAGACGTCTTGGACGACCGCTTTGGCGGCTTGGACAGCGATTTCTGGGGAGGCAGAACCGATTTGATAAATGAGATAGGGTTTTTCGATCGGATGGGTGGTGAACACGGCGCGCGTTTTGCCATGGTAAGAGACGACGCCGGTGTGGGCTGGATAGGGTTGAGTGGGAGGACGAGGACGAGGAGAGGTGCTTACGGTCGACGACGCGTTCTGTGTGTAATATGGCCTTGTCTACGATTTCGGGGCTCCAGACGAGGGTTGCGCCATGTTTGAGGGCAGTCAAACGGGTTGGTACTGGAATGATTCAGTCGATGACCTTGCAGGGGAAACTGGGATGGCGTACGGGCACCAGAACGGACCATTGGGGCGAGAAAGACGCCATTCTTGAATGACTCGGGAGTGAGGTGCCCGAGTTTCTGACGCTTCGGTGCACGCTCGCCTTCCGGTGCTGGCAACGTGGACGTTTCGCGACGGGACATGGCTCTTGATATGTGGAGCAATGATGGCGGTCGTTTGGAGAGACGGGCGAACATGAACATTCGGATCACGCACGTTTCTCACTGCCACTCGAGAAATGATTATCGCCAGCCTTCGTCTCTATTCGACTACTGCTCGTCGAACGGTCAACTTGAGGAAAATGTCGACAGTCACACACCCCTCCTTGACACCCGTCGCGACCGACGGTATGTATTAGTCTCACAAACAAAACCTACTCCAAGTCTGATCCTTTCTCTCCAGCCGCCCCGTCCGCAATCGGTCCCTACTCCCAGGCGATCAAAGCCGGCGACCTCGTCTTCGTCTCTGGCTGCATCCCACTCATCCCCTCGACCACACAGATCGCCGACGGTGGCATCGTCCCACAAACTGAACAGGCACTCGCCAACCTCAAAGCCGTCCTCGAAGCCAGCGGTACCGACGTCGGCCGCGTCATCAAAACGACCGTGAGTGACGATCCTTTGACACTGATCACCAACCACCATCTACCCTGTTCCCTGGTATTGAATTGTGGCGGCAGGTGTTCCTGAAGGACATGAACGACTTTGTCACCGTCAATGGCGTCTATGCCAAATTCTTTGACAACCACAAGCCTGCGCGTTCTGCCGTCGAGGTTGCGCGCCTCCCCATGGACGTTTTGTTTGAAATCGAATGCATCGCAAGGTACGTGAGACCTTTGATCATACATCGAATCGTCATCCATTCGTATTTGTGATAGTCTGAAGAACTGAACGCGTGTCCATTGAATTCCTCAAACTTGTATGCAGCACGGCGTTTCTCAGGCTTTTAGTATGTACTAAAGCAGATAGAAAGGACGCCGTCGACGGACATTGTAAAGAAGCATTGCTCTCTACAAGTGGAACCTAGATAATACATTGCCAGGCACCGCGGATGAGTGGAATGCTCAGAGGAACGATCAACAGGATAAAAGTACTCTACGGGTGTGTTGGATATCTATGCGCAAAGTAGATCGCTAAGACAAGACAAGTCAAGAATGTGGGTGCAGAGAGTGGACAAAGCGAAGGTAGGGAATAGAATGCCCTGCCCAGGTCATAAATATGAATGATGTACGGTCAAGGAAAGGATGCGTGCGAGTAAGTGTAGCGCAAAAATAATAGAATCAGGTGGCAAACAATTCTAATGTCCGTGTCCCAGGGTAGATTAAAGAAACAAGAGCCATAGGCGCATGCAGGAAACGTACCGATCGAACGGCGGAAATGAAGCGTGCCCACAAAACGTGTAGCGTGAAGATGTCTACTTCACATAATGACACAGTCCTTGTTTGCAGCATTCTTTCCGTCCGAGCCATCTGCACGCAGCACGACGGACTCTGAACGGCCAGGGGCGGGAATTCCCTTGAGCCGTTGTTGTGCACGTTTATCACCGAGTTCACCTGCCTTCTTATAGTAGGATGAGGATCTGTTGACCAGTCATAGGTCAGTTCAGATGACACATGCGTGATGAACACGTACTCCTGGGGATCTGGCGGTGTGCCGATTCCGACCTCAAGAAAATATCCCACGGCGTACATCGCCTTGGCGAGTCCGGCGTCCGCAGCTTTCTTTGCCCACAGGTACGCTTCAGTGTCCGATTGCGGAAGTACCCCTGGTGAGCCAACGAGATACCACGCTGTGAGAGCGAAGCATGCATCACGATGATTTTGCTGCGCAGCAATATTCTAGATACCTTGTCAGTGCATCCACACAAATGGGTGACCGGGACCGGTGAGGACTCACGTAATAGTGAATGGAGAGGGCAGCGTCTTGAGGGCAGCCAAGCTTGCCATACTCGTAGAATTCCCCCAATCGATATGCCGATGGGGCATAGCCGAGTTCTGATGCCTGGGCAAGGAGTTCGACGGCGTATTCTGTATCCACAAAGACCACGTTGTAAATGCCTTTCTCATGCAAGAGAGACAGCTCGTGCAGGGCATGTGGGAACTCAGCCGTAGCATGCTCTGCGGAGCGTTTGAGCCACTTGACGCCCTCTCTGGGTCGTTTGGTAAGGCCGAGTTCGCCGTTGAGTTCTGCTATTCCGAGACGGTACATGGCGCCCGGGTGGAGTGCGGCAGCGGCTTTGCGGAAGAACTGGAGCGCCTTGGGAGATTCACGCCTGCAACCCCAGCCATTCTCGCAGCACGTTCCAGCACGGTAAGCTGCGTCAGGATGGCCGTGCTTTGCGGCGAGCACAAACAGGGGATAGGCACGATCAAAGTCTTGCTTTCCTTTGTATGTACCGATTCCGTTGGCGTAGCAGTCTGCGAGAAAGTACTGCGAGGCTGGATGGCCACGGTCAGCGAGACGCTTAAGGAGAGCGAGTGCCTCTGTGATGAGATTGTCTCTCTTTTCGATCGCCTTTTCAATCTCCATCACATTGCCCGGGGTACGCTCCGGTATGGGGTATGTCTTTGAGGCATCGATCATGAATACGGCAAACTCGAACTGGAGATCAGGATCCTGTGTTTTCTTTGCATTGGCGCGGTAGAGTTCAAGCGTGCGGTCGTGTGAGAGAAGGGATGCCTGGTTGCCTGGACGGAGATGGGAGTGATTGAGGAGGGGCCCGTTTGGCTGCGGGGGCGGTGATGGTGCACGGACCGAGCGGGAGGACGGGATTGGACGGACGGGTGTTTGGTCGATGGGCTGCGGGGCATAAAAGTCGTCTGGGTCCTGGTTGTGTATGTCGAGAGCGCCGAGGGGGATGTCGTCGGGGTCGTAAGCGACGTCGGCGGGCTGTTGGATGGGTGAATTGGAAGCGCGGTGCGGGCGTGGTCTGCGTGTCTCGTGCGGTGGTGGTGGACCGAACTCGGGACCGTAGAAGGAGTTTGGGCGGGAGTGGTCCTGGGCGTACATGGTTGGGTAGAGACAACAAGGTTTCGCCCGGGTTCACAGCTTTACCACCACCCTTGATGCAGTCTCTCCGCTCACGACGTCCCTCGGAATCAAGACCACTCAAACGAAATGCATCCAAGCTCGCAAAGGCCCCCTCGACGAGGCAGAATGCCCGCAAGTCCACCGTGGACGACAAGATGAAGAAGCGCATGTCGCTCAGATATGCAGAGATATCCTCTCCAACAGAGGCATCCGTGCCCGCCGTGCCAACCATTCCCCTCGGTCTCAGACCTGGCGCACCTCGCGATCCGGACGAGATCGTGCTCGACGTCGCCCAGGTCAAGGAGGACCCTCGTGCCCTCGACCAGCGTCTCCTCGACAATGACGACTTTGATCCAGATGACTGTGAGTCTCACTTGACGCCAAACTTGCCATTCACGAGCAGGATCGCCAGACCTCAAAGCAAAACTCGCCAACTCGACCGAGGCAGAACTCAAGTCTCTCCAGTCCTCTCTCCGCTCCCTCAAGGACGACACTGCTGTCGAGCTGCAGCGCAACGTCTTCAAAAAGTCAGTGCCGCCTCGTCCTGGATACCCCCGCTGACCACCCGGATGACGTAGCTATGCAGAATTCGTCCTCGTCTCAAAGGAGATCAGCGTCCTCGAGAACGAGATGCTCGAACTCAAGGAAAGTCTCCAGGAATGGAAAAGCATGCCTTCTCTCCTGCATATTGATGAATCTGCCTCCGTCGCAGGTCTGTCTCTTTCTTCCACCCCTTTCACACACCTGATCCTCTCTCAGAACGCAGACGTGCGGCTCGTTCTTCCGTCGTGGATCTCCGTATCCTCTATGCCTCCCAGATGCAAACACTGCATTCACAGATATCCGGTTCTGCAAAGTTTGCACCCGCCACCTCAGGCAGGCACGTCGTCGCCGAAATGGACGGCATTTGGGAGTTGAATGCGGCAACATACAAAGTCATCAGTATAGTTCGATTCGTCATATTGGATGACGTCGTCTTGGTCGCCAGGAGAAGAAGGGGTGGTGGCACGGTGGCCCCTACTTCTGGGAGCAGCAACGCTGCCGAAGCGGCGGGCAAGCTTGTCGCGGAGAGGTGTTGGCCCTTGAATGAAATGTTGGTCCTTGACACCAAAGATACTGCCAGTAAGGCGTTTCTGACCCGTGTTTCATTTTCTGACTCCCCATAGGTATGACCAATGTCTTCAAAGTTCGTCATAGCAAAGAGACGCATGTATATCGTACCGATGCTCCCACTGACAAAAAGATACTGCTTGGGCAGTTCCGCCAAGTGGCGGAGGAACTGGCAGTCCGAAAGCGCAAGGAGCGTGAGGGCGAGCATGAGCGCAGGAAAAGCTTGTGGGCAGGGGCTAATTCAGGGGGTGATGTATGTCAATCTTTCCCTCCATAATAAGTTGTTTTCACATTCATAAACCAGCGCGCGTCCGCGGCCTTCAACCTCGATAAGCTTCCCCCAATTTCCGACTGGATGGCCGAGTTAGCTCGCGCTGCGAATTCTTCAGAGCCTGGTGCCGCAGATACTTCTGTAAGGGCCAAAACCGACCGAAATGCACGTGCACTCTCGGAACTCTCTGATGACTTGACGGTTGCTATCGCCCTTCGTACATGGCCTCGCGCTGTCCAGCTGGCCGAGTCTGCGCGAGTCCATCCAAGTTTGTCACCACTCGTCGCGGCATTGACGTCTGCCCTGCTGGACGCACTTGCTCGCCCAAAGAACTCAAAATCCATGTGTGTGGAGCTTGTCGGTCATCTGCTGCGTCTTGGCGCTGTGGCTCGGGCCCGCGAGACGTTCCTAGCTGCCAGAGGAGCGGCGATCAAGGGTTATGTTCGAGCTATCACCTTTGAAGGACATGTCGGCCTCTACATACACCATCTGGCAGTGGTGGTGTTTACAGCGATAAAGCACACTGCAGATTGGTTCCTCGCCGGGTTCGTGGAGCATGAAATGACCTCTGGTGAGTCAACTCTTGACTGTTTGAAGGGGTTACTCACGTCGCGACCTAGGTTTTATTGACTGGGCAAAAAAGCAGATCGAGTTGTACGCTGAAATCGTCAGGAAACAAGTGTACAGCTCGGATGTGGACCAACAAACCGCTGAGGAGGCACTCCAGATCACCCATTCCCAGAGCCGAAAGGTTCGTGAGCTTTTTCACGCGCCATGCGTCCTTGCATTAACAGCCATACAGCTATTACAAGAGTTTGGTCTCGACTTCCGCTATCTCTTTGACGATCTCCTGGCTCAGCATCCCAAAGCACCGTCCATATCTACCCTCCCGAACATGCCTCCCCGACTTGCGATCCCACCTCCGTCCCTTTCTCAACCCAATTCACCCTCACCTTCGCCTTCAGTCGCGAATCCTCCCTCAACGCCCATATCCCGTCTACGACGACCGTCACTTTCTAGAGGTGATTCGACTAGTACTAGTGTCCCTTCAACCCCCGTAAGACCTCCACTTCCAAGATCCGCCGACAGCATAAGGGCCGCGGTGCCACCACCACCACGCTCGACGAATAGGCCGAGTGGTTCAGCTGCACGTCCGGTGCCGGTTGCGGTTCCTGAGCGGGAGGGAATGTTTTGATTGCATGATGAGCCGCCGTTAGTTATTGGTTGCGCACTGTTGTATTAGTACTTTCGCTTCATGGAGAGCAACCAGGACGAGGGCCACACAGATCGACGCGTCTGTCACGCGTGACTGTACGCGTCTAATGTGTGGATATTCTCACCTGGTGGTCAGTGCAGGCAACGATGTCCACGCCCATCGAACCCAACCCACCGCGATGGAGTCCGTCTACGGACCCCGTCTCCGTCGTCGTTCCAGGACTCGACACAAACGCACCCATAAACGACCAGATTGATCAGATCGAACAGCTGATCACTATTAAACTACAGGTGAGCTCAGGTCGTAGGCTGCCATATCCCAGTAGCGAATGATCATGGAAGAACATAGATGCCAATTTTTCGAGGATACAGCATCTCATGGCGACGAGGTTGTTGCCTGCTGTGAAGCGCTATGCGCTCGGTACGGAACCGGTTCGTGAAGCGGCCAAGGTAACGGTCTTGTCTGACTCTATCCAGCATAGTCATTGTCTCAGACATTTTTTTAACCCCGTATGGTTAGTTTTGGACATCGTTTTACGAGCAGGCTGCGCAAGTGCATATACCGACGCTCGAAGATGACGATTCTGTGAATGACGAGCAGACTCAGTCATCCGTCGCCGCCCCCGAATTGGCGTCCGTCTCCCAGCCCGGGGAGGATTTGGATGTCACCCCCTCGCGTGGGCCTTCTGAAATCACCTCTAGGGCGTATGACGTGACCGCGTCAGAGAGCTCGTTCATGCCCACGAACGCGGTTTCGTCGACCCCGGCACGTCCCGGGCACGCGCCTGATCAAACTGTGGACGATCAGCCATCCTGGAGTGCTTCTCTCGAGTTGCCGATGGCTCGTCTCAAGAATGAACTCCAAAGCTTTGCGCGGGAAGAGCAGGAAGAAGCCTCCGTGCAACAGGACACGTCATCTCTTACAGACAGCATCATGTATGAGGAGGAGAACACTATCCAACAATTGCCATCGATCGATCAAGGGAAGACGGAGAAAAGTGTTTCGAGGCTTGATCGTGACGAACCCATCGACCCTTCACGTATCCCTCGGAGCGCGCTGCCGACTCCGCGTGCAAACGTGACAAGCGCGTATGTCTCACCACTCAAGGTCAAGCCAAAGACACCCATCGCCATACCAAAACATATTCAGTCTTTCCTCCCATCTAAGTTGGAAAACGAGCCTATATTTCCGTCCCCCCGTCGTCCAAGATACGAGCGGACGCCGAAAAAGCCTACAGCTGTTTCTTTGTCCACGTCCGCGTCCACATCTACCTCTGCGTCCTCTTCCATGTTGGATATACCCTCTCTGACGAAACACGCATCAGACTCGAACCCGGAGCCGAAATTCACTGCGTTTAACGACTCTTTCGATGATTCGGTTGATTTGATGCAGGGAATGTCTCCGCCACGGACGTTGGCGTTTGCCAGAGCGCCCAGGTCTAGTGTGGGACTCGGACTTTTGCCACAATATGGGCGGACACCCGGGAAAGACTTGTTTCCCACTCTCGGCAGAACCCCCGGGAAGGAGGCAGCAGACCGTATTCGACGAGATCTACTGGGCGACATGCAAAACCAGTTCGGATCTGTAAACAGCGCGGCATCGAACAAGATGAGAACACCTGCGTTTGGATATAGTTCTGGCACAGCCAAGGATGATACGATGAGTACGATTCCGACCCCACCTTCGCTGTCGCGGTACATGCGACACGCGCAACCTTCCTGGACAGATAGCAACGACACCGATACCAGTTTGGCAACCATGATGCGTCGTGTTGGGCTTGAAATGCCAGAGTCCAGCTTCAAAGCTGATTCTGTTCCATCGGCGTCACATTCGAGGGCGTCTTCGCAAGCGGACGTTGGAAGCGGCATGCTTGCTCCTCCAATGAGGGAGCACGAGCTGCATACGCCCGACCATCAAGGATTGGACGTGTTCGATCTGCATCAAGACGACCAAAGCACCATCCAGCCCGGATCACACCCTCACGCCAACTCGGACTCGGACTCGGATTCCGACTCGCTCAATGACGAGCCGGTTCATTCTAGCCAGCCATCCACGGCCTTTATTATGGCGTCTTCCCGCGAACCTGACCCGGATGACTCTTTTGGGTCGTCCAACTCGAACCACTCGATGGACTCGATGGGTGCGGATGAGTTTGGAGGCGAAGACGAGGCCGCCGTGCACCCCTTTGCGCGGGCGCTCGAAGCCAGGGACGGGGATGAGGATGACTTCGATGACAGCTTCGATTCAGAGGGTGGGTACGAGGCGGGTCAGGGTGAGGATTCCTCAGAGGTGACGGAGGAGACGGTGTTTGGGATTCCACATCGGCAGCAAGGGAAGGGACCAGGTCAGTTAAGGTTGCTCGGGGAGGATTTGTTACAGGATACGATTGGGATTGGGCAGCTTGCCAAGGTGGGGAGGTTTGAGGAGAGTCCGACGCCGTACGGGAGGGGTTGAGTATGTTAGTATGAATGAACCACGTGATCTCTACCGGATGAGCGGAAGGAACTTGGTTAGCGAGCGAGAAACATCTCGACTACTAACCTCACCAGTTGGACATTGAGGATGATACCCACACAACGTACCGCAGCACGCTCTCTTGGCCGGATACGCGTCCAGGCAGCGACACAAGCACCGGGCGTCGTTCATGCACCCAAGACACCCAGCAGAACCGGACAAGCGCGTGCTCTTGCGAGTATATGGAGTATGCCATCGGAGACGAGACGTCTAGCTCGTCTCATCGGCGTGTCCCAACACCGAGGATTCGCAACTGCTGCTTCGAGTGAGTATGAAGGCGTCCCACCCGATCTCGCACATGCTGACGTTCGCTTGCTAGCGGATCCACTCACGAGGAAGCCTCATTTCGACAAGATACTCGTCGCCAACAGGTGTGTCAACCTAGTCACATCCGCCCGTTTTCTAATACGTTGGGTGCGTATCTCAGGGGAGAGATTGCATGTCGTGTAATTCGGACAGCTAAGAAGTTGGGGATCAAGACGGTGGCGGTGTATAGTGAAGCAGATGCACGGTCGTTACATGTGCTAGAAGCCGACGAGGCATATTGCATCGGTCCTGCGCCTTCGGCTGAGAGTTATGTGAGTGTTTGGTACAAAAAGGTCTTGGCGGTTGTGGTGAGTTGACTTGGACCTTAGTTGCGCATAGACAAGATCGTCGAGGTATGTCACAAGAGTGGTGCACAGGTCGGTCTTGTC
>JBBPQT010000820.1:0-10987 GCA_038092715.1 Boletus smithii | reverse complement strand
GTCAAGACCAATGGCCTCATGGGTATGCCCCGCAGAATATAAGGCTACACAAGATTCGGTTGTACTGTGGAATAAAGTTGGTCAAAGCTCCACCCAAATATCTTTCAGGACATGTAGAAAAGTGACAAAGAGCTACTCACGAGTGTGATCGTCAGCAGAGAAGAAGTTGGATCGTATAAAGCTAGATCCTGTGCGCGCTCAAGTGATTGCATCGCATGTGTATAGTCTCCTTGTTTCAGATACGTGTTCGCGGGCACCTATGGAAAAATATCAGCTGCAGCGCATACAGTGGGTGCTGCATCCCGTACGTACTTGATAGCAGCAGTGCCTTGTATCGTTATTTGTAGTCGCGACAAGGTCACGTACACGCAATATTGCGTCGGCCAGCTTTCCAGCCACAAAGTAAAGGTAAAGTACAGCCTGAACGGAGGGGGGGTTTATAATCCAGACGAAAATCGAAGATTGAATGACAAACCCTGATGAACAAGATCAGGACTATTTCGTGCGCTGCGCAGTCACGAAATGCGAGGTTGAATTGCCATGACGCGACCTCTTGATAAGCCTTTGCGAAAAGAGACACCGCCCATGATAGTTGGTTGAATCCTGAGTGACTTGGGATGTAGTCGTGTGAATATGAAGACGTGGAAGGATACCAATTGGACGGGAAGTAGCGCGCGTGAAGGGTGATTTTCTTGTCGTATCCGCTACTCGCCAGAAACACGTCCTTAGGTGAGGGCGAGGCGATTCACTATCTCACTATATTCGATGACGGGACCGATTCTTCTGTGCGTGAAAGCGTCCCAAAAAGAGATGTGACAATTTTCAGAGCATACGATGAAGTTCCCAGTGCTTGAGAGAGACATCGACGAGGACGAAGAGCAAGCGGAATTCTCCACAGTTGCCAGAGTACCGCACCGGTGGAACCGTCGAAGCATTGGATGTTGCCGCTGGATGCAAAGAACAGCTGGCCATACCGAGACCAGGTAATTTGGGTGGATGTCAGAGACAGGTGTGCGACTGCAACGTAGAAGGAGCTGGCCGTTCTGGCTGTCTTGAACTTACACAAACGGAATGACATTTTTGCAGTCGCGGCAAGCTGTGTGATAACTGTGGGAATTCTGTGCCAAAATCGGTGGTTTGCTGATGTAATGTTGCCTCATGAAATAGGTTTGAAGTGTAAAATAAGATAACGACCCTACCTTCAAGTAACCTTGAGTGGTACGGTGTACCTGGGCAAGGGCAAGGGCCAGGCGAGGCCAGGGGGAGGACACCCCGTTTTTCGTGTGAGACTGTTAATGAATCGAAAAAGTACATATAAGTTTAGCCAAGCATTATGCTGAATCCCTGCCGAAGGCAGTACTCATTGACAGTGGCGCTGTTGGTTTACATGTATAGTCAGTCCCTCGAGCTCTGGATTCTTTAAAATACCACCTTGTCGTTCTTTGCGGGCTTCTGTGTCTCTAAATCTTCATGGCTTCCACTCTGCAACAAGCTGTCACAAGCATTCAGCTGAATGATTACGTAACTCGTATGCTCGTTCAAGACCTTCACCGAGCGCTTCCCGTCCATTACTAATCTCATTGATCTTCCCAGTCGTGATCCTCACCGCTGTTGGATATGATTACAGTAAGTTATAAGTGTCTCCTTTACATTCGACGGACCTCAACATTGTCAGTCCTTACATTTTCAAGCGAGGTATGCCTCGTGTTCACTGGCATGATACATAAGAACTTGACTGGCTAGCGGGTTTCGCAGATAGAATATATTTGGGTTAGTGGATACGTTTCTCGGGCTGATAGTATATTCTGATATGGCTACAGAAAAAACCCTGGACATGGGTGTCCACATTGTTTGTTCTGGTGTGTATCCTTGCCATGATCTCCACGCTGCTGTGCTATGGCTAATCATTAATGTCACGGTGGTGACTTACAGGTTCGTTATTTCGGGCTGTGTTCCGTCGCGTATGTCTATGCTTGCTGCAATACATATCAATTCATCCCTGATCAATTCACTAGCATTTTTGCCATCTGTATGTTCAAATCTTGCACTTCTGAGTTGGTTGACCTGACCCGGCCCAATCAAAGTGGGGAGTTCTTTTCTACCTGGCCCTGCAAAGGTGATTCTTCACACCACTAACGATTGACGAAGACGCTTAATTTTCAACTACTGGTAGACGTATGTGTTCATGCGTCATCTTACACTGATCAACGACATCTCTGACCATTTGATCACGTTTAAATAGCTGTGAGCACATTTATTCCATGTTTCTAATGTCCACTCTGATCAATGACACTTCCAAGGCAACATACTTGATATTCTTGGCGCATGGGCTACCCTGATTTTTATTGGTGCCGCGGATTGTGAGATCTCATGTTCACTTCCAGCGAGATGAATCACATTGATAGATGCAGTGGTGATGATCCTCCGTGTGTGGGCGTTGTACAGTCGATCGAGGATCATCCTAGGCGCCCTCCTCACGTTCTATGCGCTGGAAGTGATCCCATACCTAATTGTTTGCATCATCTCCAGTACTCAGGAAAATACCTTAGGTATGTGAAACATGCCTTCATATGATGCATACTACATAACAGTATATCTGTCGCTCTTCCGATCATACAGAGGTTACCACTCAAGTGCTCGATTTTTCCTTCTGCGTGGCGCAATTCGGTACCCCCATCTGGGGCGAAATTATAGACGCTGTCCAGGTCACTCTCGGTGCATTGATGTGTCTGCTAGTCGCCATCCAATTCATCAGGCAATCACTCCAAATGTACAAAGCGACAAAGCGATTCCAACCCAGCCGTTACATGACCCTTTTCACGAGAGAAGGCATGTTCTACTTTCTTGCGTATGTCCACGTCCCGTCCTTTCTTGCATTCCACTACGCTCACGTCGACTCATCGCAAATAGCATCCTATCATATTCACTCATCAACGTGCTGAATTTCGCAGTAAACATTCCACCGGATCAAGGGTGGGTAGTACTGCTTACGGCCACGGAATTTGTACCTGCGTTCACAGTCGCCCCCCGACTCATCTTGAGCTTGCGAGAGGTTTATGCGCGCGATACTCGAGGCAGACGTGGAGACGACATCGACACAGCGTTTGGTTTGACATCCGTGTCTGGCCATAGCATGATGATGTTCGCGGAGGCTGGGCAAAACGAGGGCGAAGAGGGCGAGGAGATACAGATGGAAGAGAGGGTTATTCGCAGCGCTGGTAGTGATGCGTGATGTGTGGAGGCCACTACTTATGTGAGGTCGGTTCTTTGTATGCCAAGCGTCATCATGTTCTTCAGTGGTCAGAAACACGGGTACACTGGGTTGAATAGCTGCAGCGCTACTCTCGACGGCGCCCTTGCTATATGATGGCAAATACGGTGGCCCGGGTTGGCTGAA
Source organism: Boletus smithii (assembly GCA_038092715.1). Classification (NCBI taxonomy): domain Eukaryota; kingdom Fungi; phylum Basidiomycota; class Agaricomycetes; order Boletales; family Boletaceae; genus Boletus; species Boletus smithii. The sequence goes on along the minus strand of JBBPQT010000820.1, from coordinate 7,590 downwards.
TCTCGAGACTTGGGATGTAGTCGAGTGGATACATGTGACACCAATTCACCTCTTTAGCGTCGTTGTTGAGTCACTCCAATGTCGCGAGGTCCAAAGCCACGTGCATTGAGAACACAATGCTCACACCAGCAAGTACTGCCCTGTCTGCACGGTTTTAGCGGAGTCATCATTCATTTTTCATCATGCCGACATTGCATACAACTTGAATAAATAACATCATCATCACCGAAAGGACGTGACGCATGGGATACAGAGACCAGACCTGACAGCGTTATCCCCATCAGACACCACTACTAATGCTGTGAATTTCTCCCTCTTCCATCAGTGTCTCTTTGCCCTTTTCCGACCCTTCGTTGTCTCCAGCGTCCGCGAACATAAATGGAGCCGCAACAGCACCATGGCCAGATGTCGATGTCAAACCGAACGCTGTATCAATCTCGCTTCCACATCTGCCTCGAAGGTCGCGTGCATAGAGTTCCCGCAAGTTCAAGATGAACCGGGGGACGAGTGTGAATGTAGGTATACATTGTGCTGTCCCGGTCAGTAGTACCGGCCATCCGACCGTCGGGAAGTTTGGCACGTAAATCAGGATATCGATGACTGCATACAATAGGATGCTATTCATATGAATCCGCCGTTAGCTTGGTGGGATTGAGGAGGAAGGATCAGAGATGGACATACGCATGAAAGTAGAACATGCCTTCCCTGACGAGAAGGTTCATGTAACAGCTCAGTTCAAATTGCTTTGTCACTTGGTACATTTGAAGTGACTGCCTGACGAATTGAATAGCAACGAGCAGACACGTCAATGCGCCGAGAATGATTCGGACAGTGTCTGTAACAGCTGCGGTCCAAATTAGGGGACCGGGTTGCCACACGCAAAATGAAAAATCGAGAACTTGGGTGACGAGCGCTATGCGATTGGGAGAACGGCGGATATCCCGTTATGTGGTGTGCATGATATGAAGCTATATTTCACATACCTATGGGCTTCTTGGTGCTAAGGAGAATACCATCAACTAGACATAGCATGACTTCGATGGCGTACAACGTGAAGAGGGTGCCAAGGATGAACCTCGATTGGTTGTACAATGCCAACACACGGAGGATCATCGCAACTGCATCTACCAATGTAATTCATCTCGATCTGAGTGAACACGAAATCTTACAGTCTGCGGCAACAATAAAAATCGAGGTAGCCCATGTTCCTAAAAGATCAAGTATGTCGCCTTTGAAGCGACCTTCAGCAAAGTAGACATAGGAAACATTGAATAAATGTGCTTACAACTATTTAAATATGATCAATTATTGGAAATGTCGTTGATCAGTGTAAGATGAAGCATGAACACATACGTCTACCAGCAGTTAATTTTTTTCAGTATCTTCGTTGAACATGAGTAGTGTAAGAAACCACCTTTTCAGGGCCAGGTAGGAAAGAACTCCCCACTTTGATCGATCCGGATCAGTTCACCAAACTCAGAATTTCAAATTTTAAACACACCGATAAACGATCTAATAAACCGATCAGGGATCAATCAATGTATGTTGTAACAGGCATAGACATACAAGACAGAAAACAACCCAAAATAACGAGCCTGGAAGTTAACAAGGAATTTAGCCCTAGCACGGCACTATCAAGATGACCAGAATACGCACAAGAACGAATAATGTAGACACCCGTGTCCACGGCCTGTTCTGCAGCCATATCAGAATATATGATCGGCCCGAGAAACGTGACCGCTCACCCAAATGTATTCTACCTGCCAAGATCGTCAGCCAGTCGAATTCCTATGTATCATGCTAATGGACAAGAGGCATACCTCGTCTGAGAATGTGAGGACTGAGAATGTTGAGGTTCGTCCGACGTGATCACATACAGACGTGCATCACTTACTGTAATCATACCCGACAGCAGTGATGATCACAACTGAAAAGAACGGTGAGTTCAATTAATAAGCAGAACAAGGGTTAACGAGCATACGAGTCGTGTAGTCGTTCAGCCGAACGTTTGTCACAGCCAGCTGCAGAGTGGGATTCATGAACTTGAACTGAACGCGCAAAGTCGAATGATAAGGTGGTAGTATTTCATAGTTGAACGCTCGAGGGACTTTATATTATATAGCCCACGCCAGTTAAGATGGCAGTGACCATCCCGTTGTACTATTGAACGTGGTAAAGATGGCGCGACTGCTGCGTTGCAGACGCTCGACATACCTAACTGGACCGCAAAAATACTATGATAGAGTTCAAGTTATATCGGCCGATTCGATCTCTGGCAAGACCCTGTTAGTAAGATGCCAAGACGGGCGACAATGGCACAGCCGACGACATACCCAACTAGTAACAATGCCATTGATACGGTCTCCAGGTCTGTCAGACTGATCACTGTGGGATTACTCTTATCGAAGCCTCGCAGAGCAGATCTGGCGATGCGGGTGAAGGGCCTGTCAATTTCGGATACACGCTGAGTTGCCAGTCAACGTTTGTCATTGTAGTACCAATCGTTGTGCCTGCCTGCATACCCATCCTGGTAACTGTCAACATGTATTTCTCGCGTCCTGTCGGGCGTAGGCAGTGTGCTTGTATAGGCGATGCCATCTTGCACGAGAACGTTTGTTCATGGAACGTTGAGGTCCGAATCGTTCGCATGGGGCAACCGTGTATAGACGCACATGACAGTGATGACACAAACATCGATTATCGGTGTAAGCGAGCCGAAGATCGGCAAGGGGTTGCAGCCTCAAAAGAACGCGAGCGGAGGTCAATCTGAGTATGTAAATACATCACGTGATACTGTCGGACGTTCAAATTTGGTGGTCCCGGAATGACGAATCCTCGCCTCAACCCCGATGCCGCGACAGCGTATCAACGCCATGATCTGCTCCGATCACACGACTGCGCTCTCCAGGGCGTACGCCGGGAATCTTCGGCAGATAGACGCACGGGGTTGTCTGGGATGTTTGTAGTCCCGCGAGCTGCCACCTTGGACGTCACGCGGCCACCCCGTCCATCGAGGTCCGCGATACCACTTTGACGTACCGGAAACGACAACGTGCATGACATTGTTTCAATCCTGCTGCTCTACGAAGATGTGATGTTTGATTCAGTGTTTCTCCAGGAACTCTGACTTGTGGTGTTCTACGGTTCCCAAGTTGAGTTGTCTGTCGTTCGGAGCCGTAGCTGATGGACCAGGAAATCCACTTTGGTGAGTGCCACGACAAGAGGCACTACAAAGCATCCACTGACGATGCATTCCTGCTGATTGTTTCGTTTCTGTGTGGTAACCTTGAGCGGCCGCCCACGGCTGTCAGGTATCTCAAGGCAAAGCCTGGACCTCTTCGTCAGTAAGACAGACCAACGCAACGGACCTTCTTACCAAATTGCGTGAAGCTGATCCTTTAGCTGAGGCATGGCTTTTCTATGGGCGACAAATTGCTGCATCATGAGCACAAGGTGTTCACCATCTTCCTCAAACCAGCAGCTGTTATGAATCACGAAGCGCTCGTTCAATAAACCCCTGACGAATGCCAGAGATACCCCAAGTGTCATCAGAATCGTGCTTGAGCCTGGGAGGCGTGGGCTCAGGATATGTACGTGACAAGGTCGGGTCACTCACAACATTTTCGACTCGGAATACACTGTGAATCCATGAGGATTTACCAACGCCTGGATAGAACACGGTGAGCTCCCTTCCATCTCAAAGAGGATTGACAATCACATCCTCGATGATCAGAAGTCGGAATTTGAGACTGTAAGTGAGTCTTAGCAGATAAGCGGGATATACAATAGCTTCAACTCACACAGAACATACCGACTCGAATCACTAAAAGAATCACGTCGTAGCAAAATTGACGTGTGCACCAAGGGTGCCCGATACGAAACATGGGAATCGTAGAGAAATCCTGGCGCTATGGAGTCTGGCGTTTCCTCAATCGTAAGTTGCAGGTCGTACAAAGTTCGTCAAATTCAAGAAGTGTTAACCAAAAGAGTAAACATTACTATTGAGCGTGGCCTTGGGGCCGGATACAGCTTTGTATACACAAGCTCTGGAGCAGCCCATGTCACAGGGTGAACGTACATGGTCCGGAGTTGCTGAGCGCCATATTGAATTTGGTGAATGCGTCGCGTACAGAGGTGTCTTGGATGAGCCAGTGCTGGCGGGCACGGGTGTCAAGCACGGGCCAGGTCTACAAAAGGAGAATGAGAACGTACTGTAAGTGTAAAGACGTTGTGCAACGACTTCAACGTTCTAATCTTGTCGTCGCCGCCGTCGAGTCGGGGAGGTGCAACCATCTCACTGAAACCTGACACAACACCTTCAAGGACCTAGGCCCGGGGCAGTGCTAGTGTGATTTACATGACCTTTGAGTGTGGTAGGATGATATGGAAAGTGCATCGCGTGTTCGCGCGTGACCACCACGGTGAGTAGAGGGCCTGCACGGTTTAGCGGAGTCATCATTCATTATTCATATCGACTTTTGCGGCATACAGCATCAACAAATGTTCACATGTAATGCCCTCGTGCATGTGCTAGCGGTTGTATATGCTTGTACACCTGCACACTGCTGCTAAGTCGTTCATGCCATTTTGTCGCAGACGGTGTCCTCGACCGCGGCATTGCATGATAAGTAAGTTCGAGGAGAGAATACTGTACTACATAGCATTTCGATCGATTCGTCTGTCACGCATCACGGAGGGTTTGACGTGACGAAAATTGCTAGTAGCACTACCCTTAGAGATAATTAATCTTTCGTACTGACTCTAAGGAAAGAACATGTGGCTCCAACGAAGGACGTGACGCATAGGATACAGAGACCAGACCCGACACAGACCATCACAGACCACTACCGGTACTGTGAATTTCCCTCTCTTCCATCTGTATCTCCTCGGAGTCGCCCTGCTCTTCGCCGTCGTTCCCCCTACCGTCCGCGAACATGATCGCACTTGCAACAGCGCCGTGGTCGGAGGCCGACGTCAAACCGAACGCTGTGTCGATGTCGCTTCCATGTCTGCCTTGAGGATCGCGCGCATAGAGTTCCCGCAAGTTCAATATGAATCGGGGAACGAGTGTGAATATAGGTATAGATTGTGCCACAAACAGTAGTATCCACCATCCGTCTGTCGGAACGTTTGCTCCGTAAATCATAACATTGACGATTGCGTATATCAGAATGCTATTCATAATCATTCACCGTTGGCTTAGTGGCATAGAAGATAAAGTGGACATACGCAAGAAAGTAGAATATGCCTTCCCTCGCGAGAAGGTTCATGTAACGGTTGGGTTGGAATCGCTTTGTCACTTTGTACATTTGAAGTGACTGCCTGATGAATTGAATAGCAACGAGAAGACACATCAGTGCACCAAGAGCGACCTGGACAGTGTCTATAGCGTCAGCCCAGACGGTAGAATCGTTTGGCGGCGAGCAAAACGAAAGATCGAGCACTTGAGTAATAACCACTATATGATCGGGAGAAGGGTGAATATCCTGTTATGGAATGTGCATCGTATGAAGCCATGTTTCACATACCGATGGACTGATTCTGAGTGCTGAGCCTAACACAAGAAACCAGAGTTAAGATGACTGCCACGGCGTAGAGCGTGAGGAGGGTGCAAAGGATGGCCCTCGATCGATTGTACAATGCCCACACACGGAGGATCATCGCCACTGCATCTACCGATGTGATTCAGCTTCACCAAACTGAACATGGAATCTCACAATCAGCGGCACCAATAAAAACCAAGGTAGCCCATGGGGCAGAAATATAAAGTATGTTGCCTTGGAAGTGTCCTTGAGGAGAGATTGGAAACATTGAACAAATGTACTCACAACTATTAGATATGATCGATTATTGGAAATGTCGTTGATCGGTGTAAGATGAAGAATGAATACATACGTCTACCGGTAGTTAAGTATCTTCGTTGATCATCAGTGGTATAAGGAATCACCTTTTCAGGGCCAGGTAGGAAAGAATTCCCAACTTTGATCGTGCCAGCTCAGCTCCACGAACTCGGAATTTCAAGGTTTGAACATACACAGGCCATTGATCCTAGTGAACTGATCAGGGATCAATTAATGTGTGTTGTAACAGGCATAGACGTACATAACAGTACACAGCCCGAAATAACGAGCCTGGAAGTTAACAACGATTAGCCCTAGTACAGAACTGTGGAGATGGCCAGGATACACACGAGAACGAACAATGTGGACACCCGTGTCCAGGGCTTGCTCTGCAACCATATTAAAATATATAATTGGCCAGAGAAAATGACCACTCACCCAAATGTATTCTATCTGAAAAGATCGTCAACCAGTCAAACTCCTATGCAACGAACGTGAGGCGTACCTCGTTTGAGAACGTAAGGACTGTCAAGGTCGATGTTCATCCGACATGAAGATAAACATAATACAGACACGTATTACTTACTGTAATCATATCCAACCGCAGTGAGGATGACAACTAAGAACATCAGTAAGATGGATGCAAGGAAAGACCAAGGTCAACGAGCATACGAGTCACGTTATCATTCAGCCGAATGGTTGTGACGGCCTGCTCCAGAGCGGAAGCCATGAACTTGATATACAAAACTTGAATATGTTGATAACGCTGAAACTCCGAGTCCCAAAGAAGGACAAAGTGGTATTGCACGGATGGACGCAGGCCACGAGTTCCTGAAGGTCAGAACAACTGTCTTCTGATCTCGAAAGTCTGGTTTGGGGAGACAGTAGCCAAGTTGGCCGAAAAACGTCCCAGCGAACATGTGTGAATGACATACCTACTAATGATGCAGTCTCCAGTATGTTATTATCCTGGCCAGGCCTAATAATTCTTTGCGAAGGCTGTAGGGCAGTTCTGTACTAATCTGTGAAGTTACAAAGGGCGAAAACATGGCAAGCTGTATTACTGGTTCCACTGCTACCATCAAACTTTGAAATTGGATGATGTAAGTTGAAGCGACTTTACACCGACTCGAGCGCAAATGGGCGTCGCACTGCACCACAGCTCTTCGGCCATGCGAAATTCAAGCTGATGAATTTCAAGGCTCAAGTTGTTCAAACTAAGAGGTCAAAGTCGGATTCCCTGTTTCTCAGTGTGCTTTAGCTAGCTAATCTCCACCAGGCTCGAGTGGAACAGATCTTTATTGCATAGGAAGCCATCGTGTCGGAAGCTGTGGCAAAGGTTCAAGTTGTTCACCAGGTTCTTAAAGGAAGGACAATCCGTGTTCATATCGAACCACACCAACGGCGTTATGGATTGTGTGTACTAGCCCCTACACTGCACGGGTCTGCCGCGTGTTAACAAAATCAAATGCTTGCGTTGCTACCTTATGCTCACCATTCCCAGCAGGTTTCGAAACCTGGCATGCACTGGAGCCAAAATCAGTGCAAGTGGAACGGAGACGCAGGCTTTCCAGTTTGATATCCCCTTCGCTGCCTCTGTAAACCCATTCATACCAGAGCGTGATGTCGCAGTGTGTATGTGGCAACCAGGAACGTCATGCCAGGAAAGCAAGGGCTGCCTCACACTCCTCTCGGTCGAAAAGCGTCTCGTACACCTCTAGACTACACTCCTTCTAGGCAGCGTCTCCAG
>JBBPQT010000819.1:0-10996 GCA_038092715.1 Boletus smithii | reverse complement strand
CGGTGATGGCACCCTTGAGGTCGATGGCAGTCTTGTCCGGACTGATCGATATATGGATCTTGAGCTCGCTTGGTCCTGATGAAGAGGAATAAACAAAGAACAAGGGCAAGCGGGGGTCCGGGGCGGAGAGACACCTTTGATGTTGATACGAATTTCATTGTCAGTACTTGTCTCGACACAGCCACTATTATAAGATATATTCCGAAAGTCTCCTAAAGACAACTCCTAACAGACACCACCAACATAACTTTTGTCAATCTACCACCATACATGGACGTTGGTAAGATGGACGATCTCTTTCCACTTCAGCGTGGTTGGAGATGGTCCCTCTATGATTTTTGCTAACGTCTACGTAAGACACAACCCGCCTCTCTGTTATGGCGTCTGTTCTGCTCATCTCTGTAACCGACTCTACCATGACAACTACCAGCATGAGGCCTTGATTTTGGACGTTGTTCCATTGGTTCCTGGAACCAACACTGCGCAACAAAATCCTCGTCACACCTACATTGAGCTTCGTCGTTCCAAAAACCGGTCTGTAGAAAGCTCTTTCCTTGGTATTTCGGGGTCTGCAGAGGATGTCGTTATTGTTCTCCCACAGCAAGATGGGGGCCTTGATGTAGATTCCACCCAACCTTACGCCACACTTTCATGGTCAAACGAACTTCCAAGATTCCTTGACATCCTTGAAATCACTATAATCCTCTCCCGCACATTTCCACGTTACAACATCTTCACACGCCCATATTCTTGGCTAGGTAGGGCTGTATATCACATCCTTCGTCATGCCTACACCCCTCTTCATGAGAAGCAAGGGTCTGGGTTCGTGGACGTATCCTCTGTTGCAGAGCCCAGAACCTGCCATGTCCTTGTTCTGTTATGCCTCCGCAACAGGCAGTGGAGCCATGACAACTTCATTGGCTATTAAAGTTGGCGACAGTACGGTGGGTGGAGGACTCGGATTAAAGTGACTCGGAGATGGAAGGACTCTGTTTCATTGTACTCTTTTGATCATGTATGTTTCATTTTTACAAAGTGCATGTCATGTATCTCACACGTAAATGTATGTTCGTTATCATCACTTCTCTCTTTACCTCTACCAGACTTCTTTTTCATTTACTGACAATGTCTACAGGTCATCGAGATCAAGGGTCATCGTAGTGAATCAACCGGGCCTGATAAGAGGCGTGAAATGCACTCCAAATGTGTCAGCGTCTGTGTGATAACAATGATCACTATCAATCAGTCGGGGATTTAGCAAGCACCTACGGGCAGTGCATCATGATCGGATTTAGTAAAGGTGGTGCCGACGATTCAGAGTCTAGCGAAAAGGTGACATGTACCTTGAAGCTCACGCGCACGTTCCAGATTTCTGACATCTACCCATTGCGGCGGCTCGTTCATTCGTAGCATCCTACATACTCGCGTCGAGGTGGAGCATCGGAAATGTAACGTTGATCAAGTGGCACATATTTCTAGAATCCAAACACCTGGCGCGCAAAGGATTGCGATGATGCGATGTTTGCAATAAATACATAGGTTGCAAGACACGAGTACTTCTTGGGAGTTCAGTACTGGCAGTGCCTAGTGTGCGTGTCTGGAAAAAAAGGCATTACAAGGCGAGCCATCCTTTACATGCTTTATATCTCCGCCACCGTGGGGGCTCCCGGAGCATCTCCTGTACACCCACATCATCATTGATTCTTGACAGCAGTTTACAGCAGTTCTGAACATGTCACTTTGCATAGCAGTGTCTGGGACCTGTGCAATGCATCCGAGTCTGAACATCCAGTACGAGCACCTCGTCTTTTCGCAGAAACGATTCAAAGCACGTACGAGCTCCATCTCGGAACGCATCAACCGTCCTTTCATCGTAACGTCGCATCTTGTCCGTCCTCCAGCCAACCCCTCCTATCGCCTTTGTGCACCGAATGGAAACGCGACCTTGCTATATTCAACACCTACTTTACAACAATTCATGTCGTCATCCGTGGATATATCTTAACACTGTTAACAGTGCCCATTTCTACATCGGCGGCATTCTATCCCTATTCACGCCGAATGTCGGGAGAACCATTCTTTGATCCCGCGTGCGCTTTCCTCCTTTGCCCAACCTACTCAAACAATACAGAGACGGTCATCGTCCAAAAGCCGAGCGCCAAAAATGCAAAGACACGCACGTTCATGGGGTACGTCTGCGTTCCCGTGTGTAGCGAATCCGTGGGAGACGCCCGAGAACACCTGGAAATAGTAGCTCGACTTGTTGCGGACCAAGATGTCTTCTGCACGTCGTCGTGCCTCGAGCGGAAACGTAAGGTCGTCCTCTGTGATCAGCTCAACTAAGGGCGTGCGGAAAGACACGCTCGATACGCACCAGAGCAAGATAGAAGGAGGGGTCCTGTCACAATCTAGTATGAGCCCGATGGAATGATGCTGGATACAGAGGATGAAACGTACGGGTGATCTTTTCGAAGTGGCTTTCCTCGAGGAAGGTAGGGTGACCGATCGCACCTGCGAGGACGTTCTCGCATGGAACGGTCAAAAAAAGGACAATGGCGGAACACGTTACCTGCGACGATAGTCCCATCTGCGGCCAAGTCCAGCACAAACGGTGCACCGAAACAGTAGCCTGGAGAATGTTGTTCAGCACGCACTGATCTTTTGACGAGGAAAAGGCTTATGGGACACGTACCAACCGCGGTGTACTTTGTCGTCTCGGTGCCTGTGAAGACAGATGATGAAGATCAGGATCAGAGGGAGGTGGTACGTCCCGCGGTGGACGCTTACCGTACGTCGCTTTGACTGCGTCCAGCCACTTTGGAAAGATCTCATTTGCGGCAGCGCGTGCCTCGACAGCCCAAGCAAGCTTGTCATGGTCCGCAGGCACGTCCTGGATGGATGTTCCAAAGAAATAATCTGGTCCGAGTACGATGAATCCTAGGTTTTTTTGGCACACAACGTCAGTGCGGGGAACACATGCACGGATCAGCTAAGCACGAGGCGTACCCCACGAGGCGAAATAGTCTTGCAACAACTTGTTGTTGATGTATAGAGATCCCCAGATGTCCGAGAAGAACAAGAGGACTTTCTTGTGTGGTCCGGACGTCGCACCTGCACGTGGTTCGGTGATGTAGGTGTTGAGACCCCCGAGTAATTCAACGCGTCCTTCAGGGTTGCCGTTGTGTTTGAAGCCAGTCCAACAGCATGTACTTGGAGGACCTGCGAGCGTTGTTGACATGATGGTAGTAGGTTTGATGGTCATGTCGACCCATTGACGGTGGACGAACTCCTTTTTATCTGGACGGCCATGTCCGGTGATCGGACGGGATAGGAGTCGTACCTGCGCCACAGGTTTGTGGTGATTCGTCACGATCTGATTTCGGTACCTTTTGACCAACTGAACATTGAACAGTCATCATTCCGCAGCGTGCCGTGCAAGTCGTCACATACATGCCGATAACCAAGTCAAAACAGTGCCAGGTACATGACTAGGTGGGAGCACCATCATGGACATTGTGCGGGCATGGTACGAACTTGGATCATCGTGGGGAACCATCTCCGAAGGGGGGCTGATGATCAGTGACAGTCAGATGTACCTTTCTTTGTTGACTGATTGCTTGACGAGCACACGCCGAAGGCGATCAGCGCTGCGAACGCCCTTGCCTGGTCGGTCAAGGGTGCATTTTTATCCTCTGATCAGCACTGCTGAGAGCGAGATGTGGAACCATTATTGACCTGCATAGTCAAAGGCGATCGGCGCAATGAAAGGGCTATCAAGGTATATCAGCGTCTTCACGGACCAACACAATTCTCGATGACGTCTGCTTTCAGCTGCGTCGTCACGCCATCGCATATGCTGGACGGGTGTGCGACAGGGTGAGGACGGGACAGTCAAACGTGGGGAAAGTACAAAGACTGGAGAAACACGCTGGCTCATCCGTTGCGGGGTTGAACGTCAGATCATTTGAGGGCAAGGACGTACGGTGCCCCGAAACAGTATCCTATTGAACAGGGGAAGAGCAGGAACGACGGGTTTGAGTGACCTGCGTATAAACAGCAAAGTACTTGACGTCGGTCGTACCTAATCCTTCAAGGTCAGCGTACCATACGATACAGTACAGGTGTCTCTGACCGTATCGTTGTCTGACAGCCTCGACCCACTTGGGGGTGTACTCGCATGCTTGAGCGACGGACTTGTCACGCCAGGTTTCGAGTCAGACAAAGCCCTGAGGCTGTTTCCTCAGCGTCTCCAACCTGCCGTCGCCACACTCTGGCTTAGTTTTGCAGCTTTTCCTTGGCTAAGCCTTGTTCCTTTTCCTTGCAGGTTGCCTCTACACCTGCATGACCCTTCATCTCGATGACCTGCAGACGCTGGCAGCAAATGAGACAGAAGTCTGGTGGAAAGGGAAGTGATACGAACATTCATTTTACCACGAGTAGTGGATTTGGAGGAAGTCCCGTGTGAGATGCATTATTATTGGGAGCAAAGATACATAACGTGCACTTTGAAAAAATGAAACATACATGATCAAGAGTACAATGAAAAAAAGTCGTTAGCATCTCAGGTCACTTTAATCCTCCACCCACAGTACCATCACCAACTGTAAGGGTCAAGTTGTCACCGCTCCGCTGCCTGTTGTTGCGGCAAAGTAGAGCAAGGACATGACAGCTCCTGGTGTCTGAAAACCAGGGTATGTGCAGGAACCCTCCCTGCACACGAACAGGGGTGTAGCCTTGGTAAAGGATGAAACAAACCGCCCGAACTAGCCAAGAACATTGGCGCGTGAAGATGTTGTAACGTGGAAATGTAAGGGAGAGAATTGTAGTGATTTCAAGGATGTCAAGGAATCTTGGAAGTTCGTTTGACCAGGAAAGTGTGGCGAAATGTGTGGTGAAACCAAGGTACCCACATTGCTCAGGCTGTGGGGGAACAATAACAACATCCTTTGCAGGCCCCGAAATACCAAGGAAAGAGCTGCATGACTGGTCTTTGGAACGACCAAGCTCAATGGAAGTATGATGAGCATTTGGTTGCGCGGTGTTGGTCCCAGGAACCAATGGAACAACGTCCAAAATTAAGGCCTCATGCTGGTAGTTGTCACGGTAGAGTCGGTGACAGTGACGAGCAGAACAGACGCCATAACAGAGAGAGGCGGGTTGTGTCCTACGTAGACGTTGGCAAAAATCATAGAGGGACCACCTGCAACCACGCTGAAGTGGAAAGAGATCGTCCATCTTACCAACGTCCATGTATCACCAGGTGGTAGATTGACAAAAGTTATGTTGGTGGTGTCTGTTAGGAGTTGTCTTTAGGAGACTTTTGGAATATATCTTATAATAGTGGCTGTGTCGAGACAAGTACTGACAATGAAATTCGTATCAACGTCAAAGGTGTCTCTCCGCCCCGGGCCCCCGCTTGCCCTTGTTCTTTGTTTATTCCTCTTCATCAGGACCAAGCGAGCTCAAGATCCATATATCGATCAGTCCGGACAAGACTGCCCTCGACCTCAAGGGTGCCATCACCGAAAAGTCTGACATCGAAGCAGATCGACTGACTGATTTAGTCAGATCTCTTGTGTGGTCCAGACGTCGCACCCGCGCGTGGTTCGACAATGTACCCCGGAGGGATTCGACGCGTCATTCAGGGGTGCCGCTGTGTTTGAAGCCAAACAGCATGAGCTTGGGGGACCTGCGAACGTTGTCGACATGATAGTAGGTTTGATGGTCATGTTGACCCATTGACGGTGGACTAACCCTTTTTTATCTGGATGGCCATGTCCGGCGATTGGGCGGGATATGGATTGTACCCGCGCCACAGGTTTGTGGGGATTCGTCGCAATAGGATTACTGAAAGCGACCATCGTGGTTCGCGCAAGTGCACCTTCTCTCGTCAAACATACAATGTTTACGACTGTTTCGTTCTCATCTTTGTTGTTGTCGCTGTAATGTACCTTACGATGTGCATCCACGCTCATCCAATATCTCTCTTCGTTCACGCCGAAAATCGGTGAACCATTCTTGGATCCCGCGTGCACTTTCCTCCTTTGCCCAACCTGTTCAAAAAACAGAGACAGTCATCGTCCAAAAAACCGAGCACCAAAAATGCAAATACTCATACGTTCATGGGGTACGTTTGGGTTCCCGTGTGTAGCGAATCCATGGGAGACGCCCGAGAACACTTGGAAATAATAGCTTGACTTGTTGCCGACCAAGATATCTTCTGCACGTCGTCGTGCCTCGAGAGGAAACCTCGAGTCGACCTCTGTCGTAACGGTGCGTCAGTTCAATCAAGGGCGTGCGGAAAGCCGCTCTCGACACGCACCCGAACAGGATAGGAGGAGGGGTCCTGTCCCAGTCTAGTATGAGCCCGATCCGATGGTGATGAGATGAGACGTACGAGTGATCTTCTCGAATGGCTTTCCTCAAGAAAGGTAGGATGGGCGATCGCACCTGCGAGGACGTGTGCAACAGGAAGGGGAACCATGGCGAAATACGTTACCTGCGGCGATAGTCCCCTCTACTGTACTGTCACCAACTTTAATAGCCAATGAAGTTGTCATGGCGCCACTGCCTGTTGCGGCGGCAAAGTAGACCGAGGGCATCACAGGTTCTGGGGTCTGAAAAGCAGGGGATTACCAGGTACACATCCCCTTCATTTACAATAGGTTGGTAGCCTTTGTAAAGGGTGTAACATACTGCCCTAGCTAGCCAAGAACATTGGCGTGTGAAGATGTTGTAACGTGGAAATGCAAGGGAGAGGAGTGTAGTGAGTTCAAGGATGTCAACGAATCTTGGAAGATCGTGTGCTGGCAGGTGCCAGGTAAGTGTGGCAAGACGTGTGGAGGATTCTGCACCAAGGTTTACCCCATCTTGCTGTGGGAGAACAATAACGACATCCTTTGCAGGCCCCGAAATACCAAGGAAAGAGCTGCATGACTGGTCTTTGGAACGACCAAGCTCAATGTAGGTGTGATGAGATTTGGTTGCGGTGTTGGTCCCAGGAACCAATGGAACAACGTCCAAAATTAAAGCCTCGTGCCGGTAGTTGTCATGGTAGAGTCGGTTACAGAGATGAGCGGAGTAGATGCCATAACAGAGAGAGGCGGGTTGTGTCCTATGTAGACATTGGCAAAAATCATAGGGGGACCACCTGTAACCACACTGAAGTGGAAAGAGATCATCCATCTTACCAACATCCTATGGTGGTAGATTTGGTGACAACAGGGAGGTAAAAGTCATGTTGGTGGTGTCTGTAAGGGGTTGTATTTAGGAGACTCTCTCGGAATATATCTTATAATAGTGGCTGTGTCGAGACAAGTACTCTGGACTTGGCCGCAGAGGGGATTATCGTCGCAGGTAACGTGTTCCGCCATTGTCCCTTCCATGCGAACACGTCCTCGCAGGTGCGATCGGTCACCCTACCTTCCTCGAGGAGAGCCACTTCGAAAAGATCACCCGTACGTTTCATCCTCTGTATCCAGCATCATTCCATCGGGCTCATACTAGATTGTGACAGGACCCCTCCTTCTATCTTGCTCTGGTGCGTATCGAGCGTGACTTTCCGCACGCCCTTAGTTGAGCTAATCACAGAGGACGACCTTACGTTTCCGCTCGAGGCACGACGACGTGCAGAAGACATCTTGGTCGGCAACAAGTCCAGCTACTATTTCCAGGTGTTCTCGGGCGTCTCCCACGGATTCGCTACACACGGGAACCCAGACGTACCCCATGAACGTGCGTGCCTTTGCATTTTTGGCGCTCGGCTTTTGGACGATGACTGTCTCTGTTTTTTTTTGAGCAGGTTGGGCAAAGGAGGAAAGCGCACGCGGGATCAAAGAATGGTTCTCCCGACATTCGGCGTGAATAGGGATAGAATGCCGCCGATGTAGAAATGGGCACTGTTAAGATATGTCCAGGGACGACGACATGAATTTTTGTAAAGTAGGTGTGAATGAATATAGCAAGGTCGCGTTTCCATTCGGTGCACAAAGGCGATAAGAGGGGTTGGCTGGAGGACGGACAAGATGCGACGTTACGATGAAAGGGCGGTTGATGCGTTCCGAGGTAGAACTCGTGCGTGCTTTGAATCGTTTCTGCAAAAAGACGAGGCGCTCGTACTGGATGTTCAGATGCACAGGTTCCAGACACTGCTATGCAAGCGACACGCTCAGGACTGCTGTAAAGTGCTGTCAACATTCAATGATGAACAGGAGATGAGGCTCCAGCAGCCACCACGGTGGCGGAGATATAAAGCATATAAAAGTAAAGAACGTGACATCGGTACGATCCAATCACTCACAGACGTCGTCGGAGACCGGGAAAAGCAGCGAGATGCGTTTCACCACCGCCGTTGCTGTGTCCAATGTCCTCGAGCTCGCCATGGCTATGCGTACCAGCCCGGATGCAGACCTCATTCGAACGAGCAAGACCAACAAGGGCGATAAGATTCATAGGAAGGGTGGTAAGTGCGGTCCGCGGTATCACAAACCGAGCCAGTGCCGCCCGTACATCGTGTGTTACGCCGATGGCATAGACAGGTCGTTCAACGGGTGAGATGAGACAGGGTCTCTTTGTTTTGTCGTCTATCGCGCGTCAAGTTAAATAACTTGATGTTTAGCATGAAGATGGATTCGACGATACCTTGACAGTTTTATGACCAGAGATTTGGGAGAGGGTTCTCGGATTCAAAGGGGGCTTTGGGTATGAAGTCGCGTAGATTCCCAGGCCATGATCAGGAAGGACTTGATCACCGAAAAGGGCATTGAACTCCCAAGAAGTATTCGTGTCTTGCAACCTATGTATTTATTGCAAACATCGCATCATCGCAATTCTTTGCGCGCCGAGGTGTTTGGACTCTAGAACCTGTACCACTTGATCAACGTTACATTTCCGACGCTCCACCTCGACGCGAGTATGTAGGATCGTACGAATGAACGACTCATTGGGGAGGTATTTGTCATCGACTTCTGGTCTATACGCCCGACGTTTCATCTGTCCAGATGCTCAGCGCCACTTCTACTCATATAGAGTGAGAATGGTTCATGATCAGACAGCAAAGAGTTAACTTACTAATAAAGGGTAAATTGCAGAATAAGAGACGACCATAAGATTTCTTTCACGAATCTGGTAGCTGCCAGAGCCCTAGCAACGAGTACCTCTCCGGGGTTCCTTGGGCCCAGATCTGGCAGGATTCCACTGTCAAAGAGTCGATGGGTTCGGTCCTCGTGAACTCGGGCAGTATTTTTCTGCTTAGCCTCGGCTCAACTAAATCTGCGTCCAAACATGAAGGCGAGTCGACGTTTTGATGCTACGTAGTACCCTGCGAGCTCGCGCCGTGAGGCAACGTGGTTATTCCGTTTCACTGTCGCAGTGAAAGTTTCAACTTGTTCGGCAGGGCGGATCCGCGTAACAACTTGAAGAATCTTTGGCGAGTGCAACCACATTGAACCAAATTCAGTCTATCATGACGCTCGTTAGACGCAGTCTGTGGAGGCAGGTGCGCGTGAACTTCAAGGTGGCCCGCCGCCCTACTCGCTAGACTCTGAGTCGTCGGCCTTACTTACTAGTAAATCCCCTCATGATGCACTGCCCGTAGTACTCGCCACTGACATGTGGTGATCGATCTGACCATTCAATTATCACACACGCTGACCCATTTGGAGTGCATTTCACACCACTTATATTGGCAGGCCCGGTTGATTCACACTGAAATCAACAGCTAGTACTGGTCAAGTTCGTTGGCTTGTGATGAATATGCATGCTGTCGTTGCTCAAATGTATTCCGTGAACATACCGATATATTTCGCCAAACTCTGTGAGCCGCCACTGGGAACGCCTGACGCGGCTCGGACTCGGAATAACCATGCGGATCGCCACACGATCACCCCGCTGATAAGTGACACGCAACCGTTATTGCCCTTGTTCGCTTAGCTCGTTCTGTCCGTCTCCCACTCGCCTCATCCACTCCAGCACACCCTCGGTATGTCCAAGGGCAGCAGCCACGAATCCTATGACAAGGAAAAAGGTGTCGCCGTTGTCGATACTGAGGTGTATGCAGTCGAGGATGCCCCGGATCAAGTAATTGCGAAACGTTTTGGTTCTTTTGGCCCTCTTCTCTCCAAACTTTTCAACAGTGGTGTCGAAGCGAGAGGCGTAGAGCGTGTCCCAGAACACCAGAGGGAAACGAAAAATCTTTGGAACAGGTCCGTTGCTTCGACATTCAGTCGTATCCGGACGGTGCCCTTATCATCCCTTACAGTCTATTTATGTGGTGGTATGTCCACCTTCTCAATCTTGTTTCGTGCCTCACCAATGGAATAGGTCGGTCAACATGGTGCTCACGACTATACCTGTAGGTGTATTGGGCCAATACGCTTTCACTCTTACCCTACCGTGGGTCTCCGATCACCCATATCAACCTGTACTCGTGCTCAGACCTAGCTCAGACATGTCGTTGCAACTATATTCTGCTTTTCTACTCTCGGAGGTATTGCGACGGCTTTTATCGCCACTCTTGGCCCGCGGACTGGCTTGCGTACGATGATCATCGTCCGCTATAGTTCAGGGTACATGGGCGGTGTCTTCTATTCTGTCCTCAACATTATCACTCAGTACGTCATCTTCATGCCTGCTAAGTACCAGCTTCGTTGACACGTGACCTTTAGACTCGGCTTTGCTACGACAGCTGTTATCCTTGGTGGCCAAACGCTCGCATCGATCAATGCAAACACACTCCCCCTTGTTGTCGGCATCATCATCATCGGAGTCTGCTGTCTCATTCCTTGCTTTGTCGGCTACAATATGGTCCACGTTTACGAGCGTTACGCATGGATGTTCACATTCTTCATCATGTGCTGCCTTTATGGACTCGGTGGCAAAGCCGGATTTGACGTGAATGCCCAAGAGCCATTAGAAGACACCGGAAGAGCACTCAGCGCCGATATTCTCAGTTTCGGTGCAATTATCTTTGGCTCGGTCACGGGCTGGGCACCCATCG
>JBBPQT010000818.1:0-10997 GCA_038092715.1 Boletus smithii | reverse complement strand
GGTCACTGTAGCTACATGAACAGTATATATACCAGGAGTTCCCTCCTGATGAATTAATCGAATCATTCATTCTTACCCCCTCTGTGTATAGTCTCTCAGACCCAGGTGAGTTCTGGTGGGCTTGCCCCTGCACCCTACCCTATGCCTGCTCAACACTAGCAGCAGCAGAGAACTGGTACATATCCAGACTCAATGTATCAAGCGCCTATCTTTACGGCAAGCTAGATGAAGAGATCTACATGAAACAACCAGAAGGTTTCGCCAAGAAAGGGCAAGAGCACAAAGTGCTCCAACTTCATCATGCCCTATACGGCCTTAAACAAGCAGGATTAGCCTGGTGGAAAGCACTCAACGAGTCAATGACTGAACTCGGATTCGAGTGGCTCAAATCCGAAGCCAGTATATTCCTATACAAACGTAAAGGCTCCCATGCGGTTGTAGCCATCGTTTATGTAGATGACACCTTATTCTGCGGTCCCAACAAGAAACTTGTTGATGAGATCAAAGCCCACTTCATGCGGAAATGGGAATGTAGGGATTTAGGAGAAGCCAGAGAGTTTCTCCGCATGCGCATTCAAAGAAAAGGCCGCAAGATCTGTTTAGATCAATGCGCCTACCTTGATAAGGTCATTGAACGATGCAGCATGACAAATGCCAAAACGGCACCCACACCATTACCTGCCAGCTATTACCCAATTCCAAATCAGGGTACCGCAGATCCAGCCTTACGATCCAGATATCAGCAAGTGATTGGATCACTCCTGTACCTGATGCTCAGTACTCGGCCTGACATCGCCTATGCTGTTACAGCACTGGCTCAGCAATCAGCCAATCCTACCCTGGATCATCTTAGCAAAGCGCTGTATATCTGCCGCTACTTGCTCGGGACTAGAAACTACTCCCTTGATTTTGATGGATCCTCTGGCCAAGGAATTATGGCTTGTACTGATTCTGATTGGGCATCAGAACCTTCCACGCGCCGGTCTCAGACTGGATACTTCTTTAAGTTAGCTGGAGGTATCTTCTCATGGAGTTCCCATGCACAGAAATCCGTCACTCTGTCTAGTACAGAAGCTGAATACATGGCACTCTCAGATTGTAGCCGCCAAGTGATCTGGATTCGCACCCTACTCATAGAACTTGGGTATAATATGTCATCAATCCCCATATGTGGTGATAATCAGGGTTCCATCTTTATGGCATCAAACCCTATCACTGAGAAATGGAGTAAACATATTGACATCCACTATCACTACATCAGAGAGATTGTAGCTGATGGGAAGATCAGCCTCTATTTTATAGAAGGCAATGACAACCCTGCTGATATGTTCACAAAGAACCTTGGCCATATAAAGTTCAACAAGTTCCGTGCCCAATTAGGCTTGTCATTCTACAAATAGTAGTTTGTATCGATCGGACTTATCATCGCACGACCCTTGCAGCTCTTAGCGCAATTTTCGCTTACATTCCTTATCAGGTATTTAGCGAGGGGGAGTGTTGAAATCCATTATCATATAGCACATATAACCCCTATGGTTATATCTTATCTACTCATACTTAGATTAGATCTTGATGCGGCCTTAAGCCTTTAAGCTATTCTCACATATGATCCTCTATCTCCACTTATATCCACCTATAAATACAAGTGTCGTAGATACAATCAATTAAGAGTTTTACCCCCCATTAAACCTACCAGGTTAGTAAGGTGGCTCCTCACAATATGCGCACCCTAGTGGCTGCCACATTTACCCGCTCAACAGCCCCTCCCTCTAGTCCCTTCAAACATGTTCGTGTTAGCACTACTTGCGGAAAAGGCAAAGGACGTGCTTGATTACATATATCCAACCCATGTACGCTTCTCTTGACTCATTGTGCCTGTTACCATGCAATTACCATGCAGTGTCTTTCATTCTCCAGATTCCTTGCTCGTTACATCTCTTACTGTTCATTATCCAGATTCCTTGTACTACATACATCATGCCTGAGTTCGGATTAACTTCCCCTTAAATAATTTCCATATGAATTGTACCACTTGTATATCCTATGTCCAGCAGTGTAGAACAATGACGAGGAAAAACTTTGCCTTCAAGTTTCTTGTACTTGGCAACTAATGAAGCGTAAACAAGGTTTCTGCCAAGTTATCGACCATATGTCTAGTATATATGGTTCCTGAGAAATATGGAGAACCAGACTGTGACATTGCGTGACTCCAATGTGACATATGTGACATCTACCATTGTTACTTCTGCCAATAGCTACTCAATTTTGTCTGCTTCGCATTCCACAATTCCTTATGATGCATCACCCCATGAAACTTGCGAAGCTGACATGTCAGCTCTAGAGAGGCATCCACATCACTGTGAATAAGCACCGCCTTCAAACTGATACATCGGCTCACCAATTTCAGCCTCTTCCTTGGGTGTGAGAAATTCGTTGATTGTAATTGGAGTGCCGATGATGTGGTTGTGGTCCTTCAGGCCATCAGCACAATGTTGTAGTACTTATTTAACTTATTTATACTTATTCACACTTTTTCGACCCTTATTCACACTTTTTCTACTGTCTAAGTACAAAATAAGCACAGAAAGTGAGAATAAGCTTGGATAAGTGTCAATAAGTAATACAACATTTTCCTGATGAGTATCCTAATCAAGTTTTCAATTTGTTCTTTGGCTGCTATAAGCTGCATCTGGAAAAAAACAGAAGTCTACAGGTGCTATCAGCACTATATGAGTGCTACATAGTGCTACATGGTACTATATTGTCTTCTCATCCAATTCTTTTTTCCAGATGTGTGATAAAGGGCGAAATGTGGGGATCTTGATTGTAAGCCCTGTCCGGTGGGTTGCTGCAGTCGCGAACTTCTCGACTGCAGCAGAAGCTATCGCAACATCACCTTCAGCATCCATGACAGCCCATGAGTTTTCGAAAACAAATTTCATTCTTCAATGTGACTAGAAACCTGTGTGGACAGGGCCAATAGAGTTCTGGTATGTAGACACCACGGGTTTCACAAAATCCTTGTAAGGCCCTTGTAAGAGGCTTAGATACAGTCCCATCAATTAAATATGTATATACCCTTAGATTGGCAGCTCTAATGGAAAATAAGCCAACAACCAACATGAAAGTGGAAATAGTCCCGTTCATGTACAATTGGACTAAATATGCAAGCATTATAGGTCTTGCCATTAAGCACCTTGCCATTATGCCTTTGGCTTTCTCACAAATTCTATACTTGTCATAGCAAATACTCAGCTATCTAAGTATTATATGTGTTTCCAATGAGTGCAAGCACAATTAACAGAGATAGGAGTTATCAACACTCACAAATAATAATGACATTACCAAACTGAGTACATTACATTCATATTATACAGAGACTATATGCGCGATGATGTGGGGCATACAACCAAATCTGTGTTGTTCTCCCAATGACACACTGACATACTTTTCATGGTGATACTTACAAACTTTGGTGAGATAGTGTTTTGGTAAATATGTTAGATAGATGAATAATCCTCGAAGGCCTGGGTGGCAATGGCATCAGATCAAAACTATGTTGTTCTTCACATTAAAAGGAGTTATTGGAATCCCTGGCAGTAGGCCTAAGTCTTATGGAATGTCTGGAACTAGTGAATCTCTCGTGTTCATGCCAGACATGGGGTTCATTCATTTCTCGTGTACAATATCTCACAATTCGTGTTTGGATACATTACGGCGCAATAAATTCCACTGCCAGCCCCTACAATACCGCCCCATGCCCCACAGCATTGTCCGTTCGGCACCTCTTGAATGAAGCAGCCACTGAAGTCTTTTCGACATCCTGTGGGCTATAAAGCAGGACTGCCAAACGGCCAAAAACTTGCCTAAAAATGCCGCATTCAGCCAGCTAATGAGTGCCAGTCATTTTTGGTGAGACGTGGACTTACTGGTTCCACCACAATAAGACATTGTCTACAAAAGCCCTCTCATCTTCATCATCTGTCTCCTCAAACCATCTCACAATCGTCTGGTAAAAAAAATTGTGGTTGAAGAGCTTGTCCACCACCCTCCAGCTCCCACAACTCGACAAAGCAAAGTGTACCTAATTATTTATTCTGTCAATCTCGTAGGTTCACTGGGATTGACAGACTTACCTGTACTGCTATGTATGCGATAGCTCGGGGGGTCACCTTGTGGAACTTGAGCAACGTCGCAATGCTTGCACGTGTGTGTCTTTCTCCATTGCGGCACCACTTTGCTATAAGATTTGACCTTGGGTTAGAGTTTTCGTCCAAATCAACTGAGCTGGGTGATGTGAAAATTGACTTGAACGCCAAGCAAAGAATGCCAACTATTCAAAGACTTTTGCATGCATGGTGTACCTTCAGTAGGATTGTACCTTTGAATAGACCCTTGGCAGGGTTGGCTGGGTCATATTCCTCCTTCTTGTAGAGAAACCACGGCCATAAGTGGGCTGTGACCACAAAATCGGGATGGAAATCCCGAATCTTCTCGTGGTGACTGTGAGAGTGGGTACTGTAGGAGTGAGAGGGGGAAGGTCACTCGGAACTTACTCAGCATTGTCCCAGTCATATTCGACAGGGCAGAGGAGTCGCACTGTCATGTCATTGTTAAACCCATGAGAATTCTTGTCATACGGGCTTAGCCGTTGGTTCGGGGAAACAGGTACATCAAGCCACAAAATTATGGCAGCTTTGATATGACAGGTGTCATCACTGCGTGCAGCATCTGCACCTTCGGTAATCTTTAGTGCCATAGTCAGTAATAGTCCATTGGTCAGTCAGATGAAGCTGGAAAATCTCACCGTCTTCACGATGCTCACCAGCTGATCCATCTCATTTGTGGAGGCGATCCAATCAAATAGTTCGGGAATATATGTCTGCAGCTCCTTATAGCAGGCATACACCCAATCCTGTCTGAGAAAATCAAATGCGGTTTGGAGAGCAATATACTACTGACTTACTGTTGGGAAGGGCGTTCGTTGGCTGCCCCAGAGTTGCTTCGCCAGCAATCAGCTTCGATGAGAAGATCGTCGACGTTGTTGCACAAAGACACAAGCCTTTTCATGCCTCTTCCAAGCTTGTGCCAGTTGTCCTTACTGCGCAGAAGAAGCAGAAACATCAATGCAGCGGTGCACATAAATATGAACCAAACATACCTCAGTGGTGTCTTTCGAAGTACAAGGTACCTCGAAGCGAAGGGACAGAGGATAAAAGTCTCAGGTAGGAAGATTTACCTGGATGTGATGAATGATAGGTTTAGAGCCTAAGAGTTTTCTCAGAGTAAGACTCAATGAGAGAGAAATCGAATGTTGGTATTTGAGATAAAGATTACATGCTGCTAGGATCTAATCTTTATACTCCTAAGATATAAGGTTCAATCTCATATCGAACCATCTATAACTACAGGGCAGGTTAATCTAAGTATAGATACCCAATAGTATAGTAAGATGCAATATGATGTCAGTATTGCACCATAGTGACATCATGGATAGTGTAGGCGATCTAGACTATAGTCTGGAGTATGTAGCATGTGACCTTAAGTCATGTGATCTGACTTTCGTCAGTTAGGGGTATTAGCCTCAGTACTACCAAAGTATTGGTATTACCGGTATACGACTGTAAGCTAATAAGCTACATTTTCAACAGCGTCTTCCCCTCTCTGGGCTGTGAAGCACTCGAATGCTGGGCTTCGGACGCGAATGACATTAGTTGTCGCAGGGAGGGTAACAGGCTGGCGATGGCATCTGCATTTGCAGATGTCATTGAGCCGCTGCTCGACGAGGTTGCGGAGCCCTGACTGTCGGAATGAGAGTTAGCTGGCATGATATGGGAGCAGGCAAGACGGTCAAAGAAAAACCTACGAAGATGGCCATATAAGACCAATATCTGCTCAGATGATCCACGTTCGGTGATGCATTTTGACCCTGTGCACTTAAATACCAATTCAATGGAATACAAAAAAAAACCACATCAGGATGAATGGACAAAGATCAGATGAGCGGGCAAGTAATAGTCACCTGTTTATTCCAAGAGGCCAGAGAAATGGGTCGCCGCCATCCCTGAGCCACCATTTAGCTCACAGACCGACCGGGCAAGGCCAATGACCCCTGTGTTACGATCTATGTTCCATCCGAGCTGATGGAAGGGGAGGCAATGGTCAAAGGTTAGATTTGGGTAGGCTCGGCAGCACGAAAGGTATAAGACACAAAGACCAAAATGTTTTGCCTCACAACGGCCCTGACATGTGTCTCCAATTCCCTCACCTGCCTTTGGAGATTCAACACCGCATCTTCTTGACACTCACCCACAAGCGAGATATCCACCGCTATGCACATGTAGCCAGGTGGGTCTATAAATGGTGAGCGAGACGGTGCATGTTTGATGGGGGCTGACGTGTAACAGGATCTCACCATACATGTACCACACAGTTAACCTGCGGCATGAGCATATGGCCCAGGCCTTCCTATCGACTCTGCAGGAGAGCGAGACAGCACAACTTGTAGCTGTGCTATCGATTGGAATCTCAGTTCATATTACTACCATGGCGAAGATTCTCACTTTGTGTAAGAACATTACCAAGTTGACGTTCCAGTCATTCTTGCACTATATCAACAACGCAACAAGAAATCCGTTGCTAGAGCCCCTTGAAGGCCTGCTGCATCTCCGGAGACTCCAAACTGGAACAGCAGCAATTCCCTTTCATCATTATATATTACTACTGGACTTTGAGATGTTCAGACAGCTAACGCACCTCCACTTTGAACGCGGACCAGGAACTGGCATGGTCATCTCTGACGGCATCAACTCCCTCCCAAATCTCACCCACCTGTCTTTACAGTGGACTGTTGCCCGGTACTGTGCCCGCACGCTCCTTGCCTTTGTAAATTGCCCGTCGACGGAAGTTTTGGTGCTCTGGAGGACCGGTCAAATGCAAGAATCAAGTGTTTGCAAGGAACTCACCGATATCAAATTGATCGGGGCACGGATCATCTTGTTGACCACGTCTAACATGGCAGAATACGTTGCCGATGATGGTTTCTGGGTATATGCTGAGCGGATTGTGGGTTGGCGCCTGGAAAATAATGGTCAGTCCCATTTGCATCTTTGCCTTCTGGACCTCAAAGGAATTATCATTAGTAAACAACTTCAGATGTCCAGTAAACTTGACGCACCCCATTTGGTATCGTTGGCTCTTGAAAGCGCAGAGCGGGAAGAAGTGAACTTGAAAAAGCTGTGTGGTTGAATCAGAAGGATAAGTGTAAGAGGAGATGCGAACCTGTCATATACCAGCAACATCGTTTCGATTGTGATTGTGTGCATGGTCCCACCTGGATTCGGGCATGTCAGCATGACAGAGCGAGCCTGAGTCGTCATATGATTTGAAACAGATGACCTATCGATGGTGAGCGATGTAAGCTGGGTCACTCAAGGAGCTCGCTGCCTAGAGAATATAAGGATCAGCACAAACAGTGCTGACTCAGGACAGCGAATGTACCTAGGGCATTCAGCATCTCCAAGAAGTCGAGCTCCAGGCGCTACTTACGTCAACTGCACATGTTGGGTGTTTTGGGGCGGCGGCAAATTCTTCCGAATTCTTCTGAGAATGGAAGCTTTCACAGTGGGTGATTGATCTGATCACCAACACCCCACTCACTGCACTCCGCTTGGTACGTCAAACACCTGGTCACATCAAGCAGCGAGGTACTGACATATCACCAACACAGCCGCTTGGTACATCAAACACCTGGTCATCAAGCAGCATCAAGGTATTGATATATCACCAATGCAGCCGCTTGGTACGTCAAACACCTGGTCATTAAGCAGCAAGGTACTGATATATGCAGCATAGCACATGCTTGCCTCGTTCTCACCTTTCAACTACCCCCCTCGCTCACATTCAGCCCGCAACCCTTGCACTCAGAGTTTACCTGCTTTTCTTTTTCTTTCTTTGCCGTTGATTTATCTGACTTCGATGTTTAGTTGTGGAGATCCATGTCTGCGCATTTGCGATTCACAAAGGGGTCTCACTCTTCACCGTGCATCATGTGCGGTGTATGAAGGTCAGCAAGCTCAGCGCCTCAAAAGGTATGGCTCCACCCTGCAGATGCCCAACCTGTACGCTATGAGATCGAGGGCAGTAAGGTTTACTCAAATTGTAATACCAGCTCACCTAGCTTGGCACGCATAGGAGGCTGCTCCCATTAACCCTAAGGCCCAGAACGCACCTCCCGACAACTCGGGCGAGAGCCAGGACTCTTTGCATGCACAAGCCATCAATGGAGTTCACAACCCCACCAACCCTGCCATGGCCGCATCGTCTAAACCATTGCATGGCCCTCAAATACGCATCCAGCCTCCCCGCCATATAGACCTTATTCCTGAGCCTCCGGCCACAGCAACATCACTCCGACATGTCATTCTGCACATCTTTGACAGCTTCCGTACACGATTCAACAAATTTCATATCGCGCGTGAGTATCGCCACCGACCCACACACGACCCAGATTCTTTCATCCTCCCAGAAGATCTATCAGCACAAACCTTGTTGCTTTCATCGGGCGAACCCGGCATCCCTGGCACACGACCACCCCCTTGGCCATGGGCAAATATGTCCATCTGGCGCCTGATGACTTGGACATTGAGCAGCAGCTGTCAAAAGTCAGTTTCTGAAGTGTCCCAACTAGTTCATGACATGCTTCAAACCCCTGACTTCAACATTCAAGACCTAGGAGGGTTCGATGCGCGCACCAAAGCTAGGCGCTTGGATCGTCCTGACAATGTCTTACCAACCGATGAACCGTTCTTCTTGGACCAATGGAAACGGACCATGGTGGACATCCTCGTACCCACTGGGGTGAAAAGCTTGGCAGGAAATGGAGAGCCCTTTCCCATTGAGGGATTGTGGCATGGCCCACTCCTGGACATCATCCGCTATGTATTTGTATTTTCCGAGGCCTCCTCAAAATGGTTTCATCTTACCCCTTTCAAAAAGGTACGTCAATTGTGATCACTCATAGTCCCACATCAGCCTTATCTTGACAACTCCTAAAGATCTGGAAATGCCCACAGACAGGACAAGAGCAACGTGTCTATGACGAACTTTACACATCTGACAAATGGAACGAAGTGCAGGATGCAATCATGAAGGAAAGCCGAACCAATGGGTGTAAGCTGGAGAGGGTCATAGCGGCTCTGATGCTGTAGTTGGATTCTACGCGCTTGGCGCAGTTTGGCCATTCTTCTGCATGGCCGATCTACCTTTGCTTTGGAAACCTGTCTAAATATGTGCGAGAGAAACCCAAAGCAGGTGCATGTCAACCGATTGCATTCATCCTGGCAGTGAGTGTTCTTTTAACTACCCTGCATTGTCCTGCTGACTCGCATTTACTGTATGTAGCTTCCTGAGCGGTTGCGGAAGTTCATATCCAATTTCTCCAAGAAAAGGTCCAATGCCGAGTTGCTCACCCATTGCAAACGCGAACTCATCCACGCCGTCTGGAGGATCCTACTCGACAATGACTTTGTAGACGCATATAAGAATGGTATAGTCATCAAGTGTTTTGATGGAGTCACCAGACGTGTGTATCCTCGAATCTTCACTTATTCAGCTGACTACCCCAAAAAGTAAGTAGGACATGGTATCTTAAACTCTAAGTTGTTCACTCCAAGCATAGGGTCCTGCTGGCAACTATCCGAGACAAAGGCCTCTGCCCGTGTCCACGATGTTTGATTCCACAAACCCAGTTCCACCGTCTCAGCTTTTTGAGCAATATCACAGCCTGAATCTCGTCCATCCGAGGGCCCTTTCTTGAGATGGTCCTTGAAGCACGATAGCTGATCTATAATCTGGGGTGGCCTTTGAAGAGTGTCTGGGTGGAGCGCCTTTTGAAGCCATACTCCCTTATACCAACAGTGGTAAGTGACATTGAATCAGTCTGAGATATTGATTCTCATCGCCGTCGTATATGTAGAGTGCCTTCACAGATTGTCTCTCACCGCACGGCTTCAACATTTTGCAGTCCCTCGTGGTGGATCTACTGCATGAGTTTGAGCTGGGAATCGTGAAGTTAGTTGTCAAACACCTCGTAAGGATACTCAACGCAGACGACCCTGCAAGCGTCCTTCTTTTCAATGAGAGGTATGCAGTACATAATGTGTATGGCAATCTGGAGCAAACATGACTTCGTAGGTTTGCTGCCATTCCATCATTTGGTCTAGAGACTATCCGCTGTTTTCCAGACAATGTCGCGGATATCAGTCAATGCCCTGCATGTTTCTTTGAGGATGTGCTCCAGGTAAGCCATCCACTACATCAACTCTCTCGACTACCACACTCACCTTCCTCATAGTGTGCCATCCCCGTCTTAGAAGGCTTGCTGCCACCTACGCATGATGCCATTGTGCAAACTTTGCTTTTCCGTCTGGCCGAATGGCACGCACTTGCAAAGTTGAGACTTCATATGGAGGACACACTTGCTCTACTCGGCCAAGCTCTCCGATGGCTCAGCACAGCCATGCGAACGTTTCAGCGAGTTACATGCCCGGCATTCAAGACCAAAGAACTCCCTCAAGAAGTCACTCAAAGACAAAGAAGAGAGCTCTCTGGCGTACTATTAGGGCACAACAAGAAGCAAACCACATCTACTTCGCGGCCGAAGGGTTTCAACATCAATACATACAAGTTTCATGCGTTGGGCGACTATGAACATATGATCAGGCAGTTCAGGTGTACAGATTTGTATGTTGAGAATGTAGATTGTAGACAATATGACTATCAGAAATGAAGTCACGTGATCAGTCACATGATCCCTCTACAATCGTGAGTCACGTGATCTATTACATAATCACGCTACAAAGTAAGTCAAGTGACATATCACCTGACAACTCACATGCTACATTCACGACCATGTGATCTATAGTCTAGATCACAGTCTAGATTGCTTACACTATCCATGATGTCACTATGGCGCAATACTGACGTCATATTGCATC
>JBBPQT010000817.1:0-11011 GCA_038092715.1 Boletus smithii | reverse complement strand
GTATGTAGCATGTGACCTTAAGTCACGTGATCTGACTTTCGTCAGTTAGGGGTATTAGCCTCAGTACTACCATAGTAATGGTATTACCGGTATACAATTGTAAGCTAATAAGCTACATTCTCAACAGTTGTTGCTTCCATGCATACACTTACGATCAAGATTCAATCATCTGGACAACACATTGCTTACTTTGAGCAGTTACAAGCCAAATGTGGCATTGAGCCCCCCCTCACCATTCCTCTCCATAGTAATGTCCAGTGGGGAACAGCAGATGGGATGCTGAGTCATTCGCATCTTCTACAACAGGTACATTACTCGTTACTCTACTACACCTTTCTTTTTCCTTTAGCTAACATATCTACCAGCCCATCAATCTTTTTGTTCATTCGGCAGATGAACTATTCGGTCCAATTACCTCCATTTGGTGTCCTAGACATCAAATGCAACAGATTCTGTGGACTGCATTTCTGTTTGAGCCAGGTGACTGGGATCATATCAATGATACCCACATCCTCATCTTGGATGCAAACCAAATCCAGCACCTATTCTCGCATGTATAGCAAGCAACGTTGTGGCAAGCAATACTGGCATTCAAGGAACTACAGACAGCATGGGAAGAAAAGCAGGACAACCCCCATTTCAAACCATACAAGAACACTCTTGAATGTGGTCTAGCCAAGCTCAAGAAGTACTATGACAAGTTTGATGAGAAGCCCATTTATGTCCTGGCGCTGGGTACATACACCTCAAAAAACTATTGCATTATCTGACTTCGTGTTCAGTTCTACATCCATACTATAAAATCGCCTATATCAAGATGGCCTGGGGTGGGCCAGAGGAGCAGAAGAAAGAGCAAGCAGCTGGAAACCCTCATGCAAAGGACTGGCAAGATGAAGCACACAAGGTCGTTGAGGCTGCCATGGAAGAATATTGGGAGTTTGCCCATCCTGTTGCCACCCAATCTGGCAGGCCTGCCAGTGCATCCGTAACCACTGCCAACTCTGCACACTCCCTCGAGTCTGACTTTGACTGACATTGACGAGAACTCATCAACAAGACAATACGCCAAGATGGAGGAGGATGGTGTTCCAAGTTACACCGTTATCTTGACGACATTCCTGATGACATCTCAAAAGACACAGACATTGTTCACTGGTGGTCAGTAAGCTCACTCATCCCATTATTATCTGATCATTGTACGGTGACTCATACAGTGATCTAAATAGGATCATGAAAAGATATATCCAACACTTGCACACATTGCAAAGGATATCTGTGCCATCCCTGCAACATCTGTTCCATGCAAATGGTTGTTTTCTGCTGGCACTGAAATTGCTACCGACCATCAATCTCATCTTGGCACTGAAAAGTTTGAGCATTTACAAGTCCTCAAACATTCCTGGCAACAAACCCTTCAAGACCATGCTACTATGAATGTGGCTGACGTGGAGGAGGTGAGCCTTGTTGAGTACAAAGAATTACTCAGTCGTGAGGTTGAGCTGGCGGAATGGGACTCAGAGGCCTCAGAGCAGGTTACTTTGTAGTTACTAGCTATCATTTTGTATGACCAAGTTGAACTTATGAACCGGTCAATTGAAAGACTGGTTGCAACTGACTTGCACCAGTCTTTGACAAGAATCTCATTGGCCCTGAACTGGCAACTGGGTATACCTGGAATACCCGAGACTGGCAACCACAGTTTGGTTGCAACTGCACCTGGTCCGGTTGGGTTGCTGGTCTTGGTGTGGTCTGGCAACTGGACCTCAAATTGCTAATGACCAGTGAAGTCATTGACGAACATGATCATATATTTGAACTTCTGATATGAATTGATCAGGAAGGATTTGAGATCAGAGTGTATGATCTCAAAAGGTTGTTTGGTGCGAGCCTGATTAGGTAAGAATGACTGATTTGGCATCTTTCCTAGGGCACAGCTTGGACATAGAGGATCCCGAATCAGGAAAGGTACATTGGGGAAATTATGTGTGTGCTTCTTTGCATGCGATAATATGTTGCATGAAGGATGAGCTAATCTCCGGTGAAGTGTCTGGTAATCCATTGAGTAGATGGTACTCAGAATCAAGTGTGTAGTCTCATAAGGTAGAGACTTGATGCAAAATATAGAGTCACCAGGATTGTGTGGTGTGAAGCGAACATATTCTAGTCCTGACTTCTGAAACAACGAGAGGTGCTGTGAATCACTGTGCACAGTCATGTCATCCAATAGGAATCTGCCTAGTGATAATAATCGCACAGTGAGATATGGTATGTAAAATACAGGATATAGGTGCACTGTATAAGTGTTGCTGTGATCAGGGCAAACAGTGAGGATTACTGTGCCTTTTCCTTTTACAGTGGTAGTGCTATTTGCAGTATGCACGTGGATAGGCTCAATGAGTTCCTCATATTGTGCAAAATTGCTTAATTCATATGTGAAATGAAGCGATGCCCCTGAGTCAATCATCCATTCAATATTGTCAGGAGTGATAGCTCTTCCCTTTCCTTTGCTGTTGCATTGTTCACATCCTTTTTTAGCATCAAGGTGGTATTCATGTGCTAATACAACTCTATTGTACGTGGATACGTTAATATTCAATCCTGTAAGGAGAGAGATATTAGTCTCAACGAGAGGTGAGGATGGAGAAGGAAGATGAACTGACATATTGTTGTAACTCCCCTCAACATGTGCGGGAGCGATGCCGGTGGCATCTGTGATCTCCATGTCGATCTCGGACCCGTAGATGTTGACAAGGTTGTCTTCATCCCAGTGGTCCGTGGGCAGTCTGAATCAGATCCGTTAGTGGATGGACTGGATGCAGGTGGTGTGATGGACGCAGGTGATGCGACACAGCGTATGTGTGTGGTCGGCAATTGGACTGTTGGACGGGATGCGGTGAGCTCTGGGAGTGCACATTGCTCATCCATGAGAACAGTGTTGGAGGGGACGGGGATAAAGATGTGGGCACAATGATTGTGCGTGTCAACAATGAAAGATGGGGCAGTGATGGGATGGTGAGGACGGGCATGATAGCATGGCACGGTCCAGGTGTCTTGGTCCAGAGGGACAAGGTTGGTGGTAGCACTCTCGAGTGCGTGCATGGTCTCATTTGTGGCCTCTAGGCCCATGCGGTCAGCCAGTGTGAAAGCACACAGTGTCGCCTTGAAGGTGGGTGGACTGTATCAGGTCGAGCTAATGTGATGTGCTAGTGTGTGTGGGTCGTCAGCGGGTTTGGGCGTGATGTTGTCGTCCTCATACATGGGCACGGTGTGGTCAAGGGTAGAGGTGAGATGGCCATGGTGGCCGTCATCACACTGCTTGCCTTTGCCACTGCTGCAGGTGCCACAAGGGTGTTTGCGGCCGCACACATTATTGCTGTGTGAGTGAGACTGGCTGCACAGGGGTCTGTGTGCACTGCCCTGGCCGCTGTTGTGAGGCGCCAGGGTTTGCTGCGCATTGAAGCATTGAGGGCCAGGGTCACACTTCACAGTGCTGAGCTTCTGGGTGCGCGGGTCCTGGTGGCAAGAGTCTGAGCCATGACGAGTGTCATGCTGTTCCCACAAGAGAACTGCGGCACAGTATACAGTGTTGATCGTGATAGTTTCAGGTTGATCAGTAGTTGCTATTCCCTGAGCTACGACCTCCATGGAGGGAGGGAGCTTGGCCAAAAGGAGCATTACCTGAACCTTAGTAGTAAGAATATAGTCGGCATCTGTGAGATGTGCCAGATACATCTGGAGCTCATCCAGGGCTTTGCTGGGGTGCACGTCTGTGGGAATCTTTATGTCTAGGAGTTTTTTGAAGTCCAAGTACGTGTTTGCAATGCCAGGTGCTCCATATGTGCCAAGTAAAATATTCCAGAGTGCTTTTGCTGTTTTGTGGGATGTGAAGCGGGTGCAGATTGCTGGTAAGATGCGCAGCTTGATCATGCCAATCGCCTTGGCGTTGGCAATATCCCATGCATCAACATCAGTTTTGTTTGAGTCATCCTCCACGAGAGTGGGTTTCTCCTCCTCAAGGGTCCAGGAATCCCCCTGCATCTGCAGAAAGGACTCCATGGTGGGTGCCCAGTCGAGGTAGTTGGTACCCGAGAGCAGGGGAACTGCTGTGAATAGAGCTGAAGTCATTGCTGGGATCTGATAGGGAGGTACTCGTCAGTAAAATGATTTATGACAGTGAGTAGAGAGAGAAAATGCAGTCTGTGGAAGGGTGCATATGCCAGATCCCACACTTGTGGCTGCAATTGGTAATCACATGCGTTGGGTAAACCAGGCGAGCTGGTGGCGCCGTCACGTGCTGCCAGTTACAGCGCTGTGAGGGTCGCTTACCAGGGCTCATAACCTGTTGAGCAGGTAAATGCAGCAACCAGTTAAGGTGCACAAATGAGAGGAGCCATCAACTAACCTGGTAGGGATTGTTATGAGGTAAAATCTCTGTTGTGTTGTATCTACTGACACTATATGTTACGCTTGGTCCTGGGTAAGGGGCAAGCGCAGCCTCTGAGATGAAGTGGTTCAAGGTACATTCAAGGGGGTTTCCTCTTGGAACGTTCAAGGCGTCATCGAGGAGGTTTCCTACTCGACGAGATCAAGGGTTCGAAGGTTCAAGGAGTTACCCGTTCTGAGTACGGGCAAGACTCGCGTGGTGAAGCCAAAGAGTGAAGAAGGTGCTGTGATTCACAAGTAGATGGAAGTACAGAGGAGACCTAGCTTAAGGTATAAGGTAGGCGACGAAGGTACTTTATATACAGTACAAGGTGGTTTAGGGCCGGCGTGGGAAAGGTTAAGGGCTGGTCAAGGAAGGTTCTGGAATATGGAGGAATGGACGCGATGACGAAGCAAATGTGTAATAGTGCGAACGTCGTGGATGATGATGGAATATGGCGCGGAAATGAAAAGAATGTTCTAGAAAACAAGGGAAAAAGTATCGTATCGCGGGGAATCGTAACACTATATATATATTGGATATAAGTGGAGATAGAAGTAATTGTGTGTATGAGAGGCCTTTGGCCTAAAGCTGCATCTGAATCTAATCTTAAGTATATGTAGATAAGATAATAACCATAGGGATTATTTGCGCTCTACTATATGATATTTCAACAGCTCCTAGTTGGCTTCTTTGGCTTACTGCGCTTGGGAGAGCTTGTCCAGCCTGACACCTCCTCTCTTCACTCTGCCTCAAAGATCTCCTGGAGACATGATGTCCATCTCCACTCAACCTACTTCTCCTTTGCCTTTCCTCAGTCCAAGACTGATGTGTTGTTTGAGGGAGACCAGGTTGTCATTCAAAAGAGCACAACTGCTTCTAATCCATTTGCACTTTTCCACAAGTATCTTGTGTCTTGAGACTAGTGATTAAAAGTCCAGTTCAGTCCAGTTTTTTGCCTTCCAAATGAGGCAACCGGACCAGGACCAGTCCTGGGAAAGTCCCAGGCACTAGGGGCCACAACCTGGACCGATAAAAACTGGTCCTAAATAGTCTTTACATTAGTTGCAACCAGTTGCAACCGGTCATTTGACCCCTATCCTGTGGGAATCACACTTTCCACTATAGTAATACTATGTACTAATGATTCCTGGCTTTCTACCAAGCCTCTGGTCAAGTGATGTGGACCATGGGAAGCTGAGATATGATTTATTTAAAAGTACATGTCAAGTGTAGAAGTGTCAAAATGTATCAGAGTGAAATATGGTCTAATAAATTCCAAACAAATTCCCAAAAATCAAGGAAAATTGAGGGATGTAGGCAGTGTGGCTCTGCACCAATTGCAACCGGTTGCAACCAGTCCAAACCAGTCTTTGATCAGTCCTACCAAGCAAGGCAACTACAACTGGACTGGTCAGCAACTGATTGCAACTGCAACTGCAGTTCAGTCTTTTGATGCCAGTCCAGTCCAGTTGCCAGTCTTTCGACCAGTTGGCAACTGGACTTCGAAACACTACTTGAGACTCCCATTTCCCTCTGTTTTTTCCTCAGTTATGGCTTCACTATAATGGTTTTGTGCCTTCTTGCTCTTGGTTCTTAACTAGGCTCCATAGTTTCTTCCCTTGGTCTATTGGGGGTCATTCTATGTGTGCTGGTGGCGCTACATCCCTGGCTGCTGCAGGTGTCTCTCCATCTCAAATTTAAGCCATTGGGCGATGGAGATCAGACACTTTTGAGTGCTACATTTGTCATCATCCAACACTCCTGCAGGCTGTACTGTTCTATGGTTGGTCTCTTCATGATCCCCCTTTTGCTAATGTATTATGATAGTTGCCTCACCACTTTTCCCATCAATCAATCTTACTTTCAGACATGTATCCTTAGAGAAGAGCATGGGTATGGGTAACCTGTGTGGGTCTGGTACCCTTACTCTGCATGGGTACAGGTATGGGTACATGCTGTGGATACCCGCACTAAACCCATACCTGCAGCATAGGTACCTGCCAAATACTGCAGGTTCTCCTTGCCCACTCACCAACAATGGCAATGTGATGATGATGACAACACGACGATTGTGGCAGCACGATTGTCACGGCGTCGTCATTGTCATTCACCACTCAGCACTCAGCCATCTGCCCTGCTCGCACGAACCCACCATGACCTCACCCACCCTTGTCCTTGCCCTCACCCCACCCTTGCCCACTCACCAACAATGGCAACATGATGATGACGATGATGACACAACGATCGTGGCAGCACAATTGTCACAGCATCATCGTCATCATTCACTGCTCACATGCCCTGCCTCAAGTCAATCTTTGCAACTTGCTGACTTATCTAGGTTCAACTTGAGTTGTCCTTGTCGACGTGGTGGATCTGGGTAGTCTGTAGGTCATTGGGAATGGTGGCTGGGTGCTATTGGTGGCCTAGGTATGCCCGTCGTCCTGTGTTTGTACCACTCACACTGCCTTGTGTGGTTTTCAGCTAGCAGCTTCGTTTCAAGTCATTTCGACTCAGGGCATGCACCACTCGTTATGCCATCCATCTGGCACCATCTCCCATTGATTCTGATGCTGTCTGCATCATTCCAACGCCTCTAACTGCCCTCAACACTCTTCGACTCGACCTGCTTGCCCCTGTGGCCTCCAGGCCCTCTATCTCAACATTGTGTGCTCGTATCGGTGACACGCTGGTTCTGCTCGCTCCCTGGACTTCCCTGGATGCTGTGGAAGCTGTCCACATTGTTTTTGTGTGGTCCGTCGCTTTCGTCAACCCTCAACTTGGCCTTCTCGCCTACAAGGTCTCCTGGGTCAATATCTCGACATGGCATGTTTGTTTCGACAGCGCGCTCGTTCCTGGTGTTCCTGGGACCTATCCCATCGTCTCCAGCGCTGTCAACAACCTTTTAGCTGTCCAGATTGCCCTCAACATCATCTGACATTGCTTCCTTGCCTAAGTGACCTCCTACTAGGCCCTCAACTCAATGTAGTGCGCTCGTTTTAATGACATGCTGGACATAGAATAGCTACATCATATTGCAATGTGTACATAGCTTGTCATGACGAAGGTGGCAACCCGTGGGTACAACCCTTGGTGGGTGTCACTGTGGGTCAAACTTGGTTAACCCTTGTTGTTACTTCTACCCATTGGGCGGGTGTGGGTGTGCCTGCAGGTGTGGGTGCGGGTATAGTGTATGATATCCAAGGGTATACCCTTGGTGTTCCCTATGTATCCTTCCCTCCCTCCCTAACCAATTTAACACCCTTTTACAGGGTTTCTAGTGGCTTGTCATGTATGTCTCACTGCCCAGGGCCGGTGTATGGGGCTCCTAGCTCCCATGCATCATCAATACATCTGAGTCACATTTCTGTGACTTGTTTTTGCTGGCTTTCTTGTCTAGGCTCCTCACCCATGACTAAGACCAATTGGCACCCTTTACAGGGTTCCTAGTGGCTTGTCATGTATGTCTTACTGCCCAGGGCCAGTGTATGGGGCTCCTAGCTTCCATGCATCGTCAATACATCTGAGTCACACTCCTGTGACTCATTTTTGCTGGCTTCTTGTCTAGGCTCCTCATCCATGACTAAGACCAATTGGAAGAAGTCATTGAAGGAACAGACTACAACTCATGGGAGCAAGGCTCTATGGATATGGATACCAGTATGAATATCGCTGATCTATCTTCCTTTTCACCCCACTCCATCTGATATCTCTAAAGAAGGAGCTGGACTGTCTACAAGACAAGAGATACCACCTATTGTGGAAGTACCAGAACCAACCATTCTGAACCTGGAACTAATCATTCTAGAGACAATAACTCCCACTTGGCAAGCTAAGAAAGGAAAGAAAATGATGGTCTTTACTCTTGGAGGTTTTATTAAATAGACACTTACTATAGGAACTTACATATGTTACTGAAGTAGTCTAGACATATCGGTAGCTATCCACCTCAGTCCACAGGTATCTGGAGCAAGCTATCTGCCCAGATACAAGTCCAGACTTCCAGACTTCACATATCATGCTCAGACATAGAGCAGACACTCACTACACAAGTGAGATGACATGAAGTAACACTTAGATTACTTCTCCATGTAGCTACATGACTAGTATATATACCAGGAGTGCTCTCCTAATGAATAAACTGGTTCTCTCTTTATTCCCCCACTCTGTGTGCACTGTCAGAACTAAGGTGAGTTCCAGTGGGCTGCCTCTATGCATCCCCCTATGTCTGTTCTACAGGTTATGAGTTCAGGGTGGCCTCAGTAAGGAAGGGCCCTACTGCCTGACCACTCTGGACCACCACCTCACCCTGATATTGCATCCAGTCAATGTCCATTCCAACTGTGAAAGTACATCAGCAAAAAGTCCCAAATCTGACTAAGCCATACAAGGCTCCCACCATCTTACCAGTACCAGCAAGGTCTGGCAAGGTCATGTGAGCCCTAGCAAGGCTAGTGAAACGCCAATGGTGACAAACAACTTTTCCCCACTGGCACTTAGAACTGAAAAAAAATGACATGTCTTCATTCCATGGATGGGCCTTGTGAGTGGCTTGCTGGGGCAAATGGGGCTGCATCAGGTGCTTCAGACGTGACTGGGTGCTTGTTGCAATGCAAACCACTAACTGCTTCAAAAGGTTTCCCATGGCCTTGCCAGCATTACTGCGACTAGTCAAGCTCTTGTGAGGCAACTTGCCAGGCTGCATGCTACCTTTACAGATAGGCATGGGCAAGCTCAGCTTTGTCCTCATCCCACTCCATATTCTCTCCATCCTCTGCACCAAATGCGTCATCTGCAAGACCACCATCACCCACCTCCGACTCTTCATCTTCTTCAACCTGATCTAAGCCAGAATACCCAAATTCATCCATCTTGTCTAGAAGTTCTTCATCCACCACTGGTTTCATTCCTGGGTTGATTACCATACTATCTAAAGAGGAGTCATTGTTGTCATCATCTTCAAGTTCATCGCCTTCACTCCCTTCCTTCTTGCTTTGCTCTTCATTATTACTAGCATCTTCTTCAGTCTCGCTCCCATCCGAGTCTGTGTCCCTGCTATTCATATCCACATCACTCCTTTCAGCATTGTTGTCATATTCCCAACCTTGCTTGCTTTCCAGTTCGAACAGGACTTTATCTAGCTCATCACAATCATCGAGGAGACATTGGGTTTCCTTGCATGTTGTCATGTGTCTGATGGCACCGCTACAGTACCGCATAAACATGTCCCTATCCACAAATCTGTGCATAGTTTAATAATGAGAAATTTGGGGTAGCATTTTCCACACTCACATGTTGACATAGAACCATTCCCAATCTTTATGGTTGTCTGATGGTTGGTGAGTGACTGAGTTCTGTGGCAGGAGGGAGGAGGTTTGTCCATATGTAAATGCTGGGATGAGATGAACACCTCGTATGATTAGGTCAGGATCTAGAAAGCCAAATGCAGATGGGTTGTTGCTATCATAGAAGCCAACACATGGTAGCCATTTTGCAGCCCAGATAGATGTTGTGTCCATACTGCATGCCAACCACCATACCCACATAGGGAATACCAAGGGTGTGGGTAATCCGCATAGGTATGTTACCCTTACCCGCACTGGGTATGGGTCAGGGTATCAATGTGACACTCCCACACCCATACCCATACCCTTGCCTTAGGTTGTACAAGCATGTGGGATATGTATTTGAAATGTAATCAATGGCAGCAATACAATTTAGGTTCCAGGCTGTCCAACACAAAAGAAGACACAACACAACACAATCCCCACCATCCCACCATCAGACATGGCCAATGAAGTTGCAACCAAACAAGTCATGAAAATGACTGAAAAAGCCAGGGCAGCGATAGACAAGAGGGTCATTGTGTTTTCCCGCAAACAGAAGGGGAGAAATGCAAGCTTGATAAACGTTGACAAGCCCACCACTACAGTTAAAAAGGCAAAGCAAGCACCCTCCTTGCAGCATGGAGCTGTTCTATCAGATAACAAAGGTGATGTCTTAGTGGCACAAGACAAACCTTCCCAACCTGGGAGGGAAAGGTCTTTGAGCCTTGAACTCATGGAGCCTGATGATGATACTGAGCCAATGGTCGAAGCTAAGCTAAGTGGGTATCATCAGTGAGTATATGATATGCCACATTTGCTAATTGGATATCATTAGAACACCTCCAAAAGGAATGGGTCTCACATGTATATGCATTCTTTGATCCCATCCTGGTCTTCAAAGAACTTGATGGCCGTCCCTGCCAGGAGTTCAAGTGTAGTGCAAGGGGTTGCAAGGTGATGATCCGGCAATACACTGATATGAAGGATGCAAAGTCCACCTCAAACATGCATAAACATGTTAAGGGATGCTGGGGAGAGGACATGCTGACCAGTGCTGATGATGCCAAGGATAGGGACAAGGTTCAAGATAAGATAGTGGGGAGTATCCTATGAAATGGGTCAATAATGACTGCATTCGAACGTAAAGGCAAGGGAATGATAACTTACAGTCATCAGTAGTTCACATGAACTGAAACAAGGTGCATAGCCAGGCACACATGTGTTACAAACTTGGATCGTGGCTGATGTGATGAGATCTAGG
>JBBPQT010000816.1:0-11035 GCA_038092715.1 Boletus smithii | reverse complement strand
TCCCTCCGGAAAAACCGGAAAAGAATGATCACGGAGATATCGACTTTGTTGTAGCCTGTCCCCTGAATCCCCACGAGATCACTCCGGGACTGGTTGGCCACGTTCTTGGCGCAGTAAAGAGTATCGAGCTCGACGGAAATAGAACGTCCAACTATGCTATCGAGATTGATCAAGAGGACTGGTTGGTGCATTCTGCGCAACCTCTGCCTTCGGACCGCGTGTATTGTCAGGTTGATGTCAAAGTGTGTGATGACGAGCAAGAAGCGGGATGGATGACTATCCTTCATGGCTACGGTGATCTTGGTATCATAATCGGTGCCATTGCAAAGAGTCACGGTTTGTCAGTGAATCATCACGGGTTAAAGGTAATTGTCGCATCCGCACATTACGCCCAAGAGTTCTCAATCCAACCATCAGGTTGCAAGTCCTCAGCCAGATCCTCCGATGCATCTCACAAGTTTTCCTCGACTGATTTTTGACTTCATGGGACTATCTATGGATAGATGGATGATGGGGTTTGAGACGGTCGAAGAAACGTTCGAGTTCGCTACGACCTCGCGATTTTTTGACCCTCGTCGGCTCCACGTCCCCTCAGCCATGTACACATTTAACAAGTCAGTCCAAGGTCGCAGCATGTACACCGACTTCCTTGCATGGGCTCAGGACAAAACTCCAGCCACATTTACAAGAGGACCGCACCGAGACGCAGTCGAGGAGGCACTTGTGGTATTTGATAAAAAGTCGGAATGGGATGCGATGGCCCAAGAAAGATACGCGAGGACATGGCTGAAGAGTAACTTCAATGGAAAGCTCGTCGCAGAATGGACTGGTCTCGGATGGAAAGGCGTGAAGGCGGTTATGGATGATGTTAGGTCTTCAGTTGGTGGGGAGCGTGCACTCGTTGGAATGGGGCTGGAGCAAGTTAAAAACCTAGTATTGACATCCCAGAGATCGTTAAAACTTGACGCCTAGCAGAAACGTACATTGTAACCAACAACTAGTGAAGCCAAGCCCCGTCACGAGGCAAACATTTCAAAAAAAGAGTGACCAAAAACAAGGTACCTCTCCATGCCTACCAAACGTACGGGATGACCCTAGCTGGAATTCTTTTCATATATTCAGTGTAGTCATTTCCAATGACATCATCTTCCTGGGCAGCCCTCTCCTACAGATCTCATCAGTTTTTTCGGTCAAATTCACCCGAATCACAAATCACACCTCGATGGGCATCTTGATTGCAAACACACCAGCAAGAACACCTAGGGAGGCAAGAGGGACATAGGACCAATACATAACCGAGTAGAACACTTGTTGGAGAAGCATCACACTTGTAACGCGGGTCAACCCTTGCCGCATCTTCAATACAGATCACTCACCTGTACGCAGGATGGCGGACAACGGCATACGGGCCAGTCT
Source organism: Boletus smithii (assembly GCA_038092715.1). NCBI lineage: Eukaryota > Fungi > Basidiomycota > Agaricomycetes > Boletales > Boletaceae > Boletus > Boletus smithii. The sequence continues at coordinate 9,619 of JBBPQT010000816.1, read as the reverse complement.
GGATCATCTTGGGTTTCTCGCGACGCTAAAAAAAATAGAAGAAGACCTCAATCGGCATCATTTTCAGAGTAAATGCAGACTTACCCCTATCATTCGCCAGCGTTCGTCAGAGTGACTGAGTATTCGGTCAAGGGCAAATTTCAGAGAAAAGCCAGCAGTGCAGGCCAGAAGTCTGACTGGTGTCTTCCACTCCGGTCGAACGATGTCCTCCGGCAAGGCAAGCTTTAACATCCAGGCTGGCTGTTGGAAATTGTTGAACACCACGGCGGTACAGTAAACTGCAGGTGGGAGTAGCGCGGCCAGCGATTGGATTGGAAGCACGAGCTTGTCCAAGAGTGAACGCGGAGCAAATTCTGGGACGGGGAGGCCACCCTCCTCTTCTGTGGTGACTTGTGGCGCTCTTAACTTCCACAGAAGATACCTGAAGAAATCCGCTGTGGTCAGAACCGCTAACCCTTCGACCCCTTGAGGCGAGGGCATCGAAAGATGAAGCCCAGCAATATACATGGTGGTCTGTCGTAAGTGCCAGGTAACACTCAATATTGGCACCCCTTTTTCAGTTCTTGGCCAAAGCACTGCATGATGAGTAATGATTATCGTCAAATCACACCTCGTAAACAGTGGCATAGGGAACGAAGAGGACTACACCAACGGCCAAACTTGGGGTTAGAAAATGGTAGGATGAGATGGTGATTCACGTTTTGTATCTGGAGATCAGTGGACAGCGTTCCCGTAACCAATAGAATACTCGTTCTGCGCTCCCATAGGTCACTGGCAGGGTACGTTATAGTGCCCTTTGAGCAACATCAACCAGCGGACATGACTCCATGGAAAATGCAATGCTGGGACCGCGCTGACGCTCGCGTCACGACCAGGTAGGAACGACTACCATCCTGCTTAAGGGAAAGTAATACCCAGATGGTAATACGACCGGCGACCTTCAAAACAAGTTGCTGCATCGACATTACCCACAAAGAAAGCCTCTCCGGGAATACCTTAGAATAGCAGGGGTACCTTCATATCCGACAAGTCTAGTTCCTGAAACAATAGGTTAGTATCTTGCGGAATTCATCACAAGAACGATGTACTATGAGAAGTGTCAAAGCAAGTGACGAAAAAATGAGCCTGCTGACCATCATTCTCTTATATGTGACAGGACTTCACAGTGAATTCAACTTATGTCTTCCCATGCTTTTCTCCCTTCGGTGGACCCGCTCCGGGTCTACTCCTTGATCCACGTATTACCGAACATCACAAATGAGCCCTCTTGGACGATTCGTATCGATCCGAGGCTCGTCTCGAGGTTCTAAGCGTGGGCATTTGGTGTTACTGCTTCTGTAATAATAATTGCGTGCCTCACACAGTGTGAGGATTCGTGAAGCTGCGGATCTGTCCGCAATTATTAACCTGTCTCGCGGTCCAGTAACAAATCGGACCATTCTTTATTTTTCTCGCGGGATAGCATAGTGCGAGTGCACCCCATGGCCACCTGACCCGTTGCCCTTGACATTCCTGAACAGTCTCACCATGTCGATATCCGAATCGGAGTCTATACCACTGTCCCCTCAGCAAGTCGACACCCTCAAGACCTTCCGCGAACAATTATTCGCCGAAGGCATCTTGCACGAAGGAGATTCCATCGGTACCGATGACTCAACATTACTGTAAGTGTATAAAGACCCAGTTCTCCGATTTGTCATGCTCGAGGCAAGCTAAGCACGAGCATCCGATGAATTCGAACCAGCCGATTCCTGCGAGCACGGAAGTTCAATCTCAATGAATCGAAGATGATGATGAAGAACTGTCAACACTGGAGACAAACCGTGTCGGGAATCGGCATGGATGAACTGAACAACAGGATGGACCCCTTCGATGTGAGTGACAAGTGTTGTGAGATACTTGTTACATTTGACCGCCTATCGTTCAAGTACCCCGGTCGCGAACAAGTATTCAAATCGTGGTCAATGTACTTCCACAAAGTATGTTCGTCGTTTCACTTCAAACGTTTTGGTCCTATTTCATTGTTTTTCTGTCAGACAGACAAGGTCAGTGGAACGTCAATGTGGGCAGAGCAGTACCTTACATAGAACAGAAAGGGCGGCCCGTGAACATACAATTTTTCGGTGGTTTAAACCTTCCGGAGCTCTACAAGCACGTTACGCCGGAAAAGCTCGTGGAGTCCATTGTAGTGAACGCAGATGCCCTCCCTCGCGAAGTTCTACCAGCTGCTTCCCGGGAAGCAGGTCGTCCCATCGAACAGTCTCTCGTCATCGTTGATCTCAAGGGCTTCGGGTAAGTCATATACTATCACAAACGCGCTTCGTGACGATACGATCTGAATACAGCCTCTCGCAATTCTGGCAAGTGAAATCCCTTGTTCACATGTCGTTCCAGATATCGCAAGACTATTATCCAGAGACGTATGTCCCTACCACGACCCCCCTTTCTACCTTTTCATTCGCTCGTCGTGTAGGATGGGCCAACTTGCCATCATAAATGCACCATCTTCCTTCACATTTATTTGGTCCATGGTTAAACCTTGGCTCGCCAAGGAAACCGTAGAGAAAGTCGACATTCTCGGGAAGGACTACAGAGAGGTTCTCTTGCAAAGTGTGGATAGCGACAATCTTCCTGCTACTCTTGGTGGAAATTGTACGTGCTCGAGCGCAGGTGGCTGTGACTTGAGTAGCGCCGGTCCTTGGATGGAAGAGAGGCTCGCGAAAAAGGCTACGGTGAAGGAAGGAGCCCGTTCCACTGGACCCAGCGAATGCAGTGAGGCACCATTTGAATGGACCTCGAGTACTGGCTCCCATGTGGAAGGAAACGGGGAAGCAGTGAATGTGATCCACGAGAAGGTTGTTCACGGTGGTTCAACGGTAGAAGCCGTGACTGCGACTTAGCCCGAGGTGCCATGATATCAAAATTCCCTTCTCTCTAGTATTCCACATTTCGCGGACTACCGTCGCCAAATTATATAAATTATTTCTAGTGAAACAATTGTAGTGTTTTTAACAAACGCCTTAACAAAGGGTGTGTATTATGCAAGGAATAGACATGAGTAACAATAGGCATGATCAGAAGATTGGTATAAAATCCTGTATCCTGTCCCTCGCATCCTGAGTGATACACTCTGCTATCCATGTAATGTTGCGAATTTCCTGTTCCTTTAGCTTCATATAGCTATAGAACACGCCATACTGGAACTGTTGCATGAATGCCTGTTTGTTCAGGTGTACTTCCATCCGGAAGAAGCGGTCTTCTAGCTGTGCCGCGACAGCCAGATCCCCGATGTCATGATTAGCCTGGGCCGATGCAGAGTTGTCGAAGAATGAGCGGTACTCGGAGATATTGTCGCAGACTAGTCGGACTTGCTCGAGGTCGTCTGCTTTTGCGAGGGCATTGTTCCCTTCAGGGAACAATCTACCAATTGCAGGGAAGAGCTTGGCACGTTGTTCTTTGGTCAGCTCAGTGTCAAAGGAGTTGATAGTGATGTTAATGGTCCTGCGGTCTGCCTCGAAAGCAATGATGGTTTGCATTACTTCTGACGTTGGTGAACCCAGAGTGCCGACAAAGTTGTAGAAATCCTCGAGATATGCTTTGTAGACGGTGTTACGGATGATTTCGATGTGAAGGTCGTCGAGGTCAGTAGCGGAGAGACAATTGCGGAAGTAGGGGGCTGCGTTGCAGTATGGATAAATACGTGGTTCATGTTCCGTTATCCCGCACTCACCGAGGGGGGTCTCCACAAGGACGCTCTGGTAAAGTTCATCGACGTTGGTGGCAACACACAAAGCTGGCATAGTATCAAAGATGCCAAGGGGATGACAACGCTCTAGAAGTTCATGTGTATCCCTCTCGTGCAAAGTCCCAGTGATCAACAAAACGACATTGTCGATCATATAGCCGTACCTGAGGAATTATGAGTATTAGTCCCGAGGGAATCACACAGGAAGACCAACGTGATATAATCAAGGAATTTAGATAATGGTTCCACAGCATTGCTACGGATGAAATTGAACTGGTCGACGAGTATTTGCGTTGCTTTGTCGGGAATCGTGGTCGTCGAGAGCGGCGAAGGTTCATTCGCGAGGAAGTTCCCGTAATCGGTCGCAGAAAGCTGAGTCTTTAAATCTGCAGGCAGAATGAGTGTTTCCGACGCCGATATGGCGAGATCTTTGGCGCGATACCTTCAAGACTCTCGCATTGCGTCAAGCTCGCGTAGTGGCCTTGGCTTAGGATACCGGCCTTGTAGCCACGTACAATTCCTTCCAGAAAGCCGTTATGGACCTATATGAGAGATTTCTAGCGTGCTGAAACTTCAAGATCAAGTTGACACGCACGTTGAAGAATAAGCCTTCCATGACCTTGCCAAACGTTGAGTTGTTGCGACTTCGACTTCGTTCAGCTGCTGATTCAAAGAGGAATGAATTTCCCACGGATTGTTGTCGGCAGATTGAATCGGCGCACAACGCTTGGCGTGCGGAGTTCGGAAATGCTTTCCACGACTGCCCCTGAAAGTGTGCACTGTTCTTATCATATCTGCAATCCTTCACATTTTTTGCGCATGGTTTTTTGTAGAACTCATACTCATCACAATGACATTGCGCCATAGATTCTCGCGCTTACGCCAAGCCAATGTACAAAAGATACGAAGTCATATCTCTGTAGTCTACCATGACGAATCAAGACTCTGAGGAGAAATCTTCTCAAGTGGAGATCCAGCTACGCAACACTTTGAAGTACGACTCCGCAGAGGATCGTAGACTTCGACGCAAGGTTGACGCTCGGCTGCTTCCAATCCTCACGCTTTTGTACTTGCTGAGCTTCCTCGATCGGTGGGATCTTTCAGATATCTAGTGCTACCCACTGAATATCTGCTTAGGACAAATATTGCGAATGCCAAGTAAGTAAATCATTATTTACACCGACAGTCGTTGACCTTCTATGAATTGCAGACTCGATGGTTTGACTACTGTGAGTCTATGAATCTTGTGGTGACGACGCCGACCTTTGGTAACCATCATTCAGGATCTGGGTGTGTCAGCGTCTGCATACAATACCGCATTGGCATTGTATTTCGTCGGATACATACTTTTTGAGATCCCTGCCAATGTCTGTGATTCGAAAGTGCATACACGCTGCCTTGTGCTAACTTCTGTCCTTTCTGGCGGATTTGTCTTTGCAGATCATGTAATTTTGTTCTTCTTGCATAACTCGATTTCTCACCTTCCGAGGGGTAGCTTGAAGCGTTTCGATCCTCAATTCTGGCTCCCAACTTTGACCCTTGTCTGGGGTATCGTTTCTATTGCTCAAGGGCTTGTGACAAATCAAGCAGGACTCTTTTGGATACGATTTCGTAGGTACTTTGTTCGTTCTCACATTTCTAGTTTATATCCTGCTCCCTAGTGTTAGGCCTGACGGAAGCGGGTCTATTTCCTGGGGTCATCTACCTGTTCTCTGTATACTATCTTAGGTAAGAGAGGTACTTTCCCCAACAGGGAGGGTGTTGTATTCATGTCGTTTTGCACCCGCATACAGACGCGAACGCAGTTGGCGAGTAGCCGTGTTCTTTGGTGGTGCAGCTCTTGCAGGAGCGTTCGGAGGTACTCCGCCCTACCTAACGTCGACGTCTTTTTGGGTAACGAACGTTCTCTAGGGATATTCGCCTATGTGATCGGTTTGATGAATGGTGTTGGAGGACACAAGGGATGGCAGTGGTAAGGCCTGCTTTAGTCTATTGTGTCCAACGTTCAATCCCTTCATTTAGGATTTTCATCCTCGAAGGTACCCTTACAGCAGTCGTATCGCTATTTGCATATTTTGTTGTGCCGACTTGGTCCCATAAGGCAAAATTCGTGAGGTTTCCTTCTTATGACCATGTGACACAATTACGCTGACACCTTGTACAGTTAACAGAAGAGGAGCGCAGTCGCTTGATAGAAAAGCTGCACGCAGACTCGGATGCAGGCACGGACCAGACGTTCCAGTGGTCTTCTGTCCGATCCGCCTTTGAGGATCATCTAGTCTGGGCGTATGCGTTCCTATTCCACGGCTTCTCGTTTGTGCTGTATTCGTTCAGCTTTTTTTTGGTGCCTACCCAGTTTCATCGTCCTTTCTATATGAATACTCACTGGCTGGTAGCCCACCATCATAGCAGACCTCGGGTTTCAAACATGGCAGGCACAGTTGTACGTGTGTGATTCACATCTCACTAGCTGCTCAGCTGATCTCATGAGTTAGGATGACGGTGCCTCCCAACACTCTTGCGAGTCTCTCGGTGTGGGGAACGGTCTGGTTGTCCAGTAGATGGAACATGCGTGCGCCGTTTATCATCATCTCCGGAGTAGTCGCGATCATCGGTAAGGCGGACCTCTTACGTGAACACAGTGTATTGACCAATCTATCTTCAAGGATACATCATTCTGGTCTCATCAACGAACTGTGAGTAGTAGTGACAATTTCATCACACTTATTGTCTTACGGGACTCCAGCTAGCGTGCAATACTTCAGCGTCCATCTTATAGCAGGTGATTGCGTGCATCCCTTTGGAAGTCTGAACATACCCTGACCTTTTTCTTTTCAGCTGGAGTATACACTGCCAATTCATTGCTTCTCAGGTTCGAATGGCCAGCTTGGACGTTCTCCGATTCTTGCTTACATATAAAGTTACAGCTGGCCCGGTGAAAATGTTTCGGGACAGACCAAACGTGCAGTCGCAGTTGCAATGCAAATCTCGATCGGTGACTTTGGCGCCATCGCCGCGTGCCTGGTATATCGGCCATCTCTTAGCATGGATCTCTACCGCAAGCCAAATCTCATCGCCATCGGATACGTTCTGTTCGCCATTTTGATGGCCACGTATCTATGGGTGATGATGGCAAGGGAGAATAAGAGACGCGAAGAGATACTCGCCAATAGCAAAGAAGGCGACTGGTTAGAGACAAATGAGGAGAGGCTTAGGCTCGGTGATCGGTCAATCCACTATAGATATCAACTTTGAGACCGAGCGTCAACATGGGAGTAGATACAACCACGTCCCGTGGCAATCTGCCGCCGCGAAGTGGAATAGGACTTTGAGTATACTCAGGCATCAAAGCGCTTGGGACAAGGGATACAGTTCTGAACGCAGACATGCTGCCAATACTTTCCCTAAGACGACAGATTTGCGCCACTATCAAATAGACTCCGTACCTTGAAGCGGTGGTGGTACTATAGTGGCAATGATCCCAGGACAATGCTGTCAATGGGCATCGCCTCTGACCCTATCGTTATTGATGGCTGAAGTCCCAGGTTCAACTAACTCACTCGCCAGCAGTTTTTCCATGCCCCCTTGACACGCTGTTCACCTTGAGACGCTATCACTCTTCTAGGTGTGTTGTTTGTTGCGTATGGACTCCATGCAGCTGATCAATGCTCTCGTCATTGTTCACTAGGATTTTTGTCATACTACCCACTCTTCTCCACTCGCTCAGAATGGATGGGAGCGACACTAGTACTGTCCAATCTTTACTCGGGAAGAAGTTCACCGCAGCCAAGTCAGGCTGGTTTGCTGATGCTGCGGATCTCTTCATCCTGTTGTGCTCTTTCCTCCTAACCACGGCATCCTTCGCCCTTGTCGTTCTCACATTCTATCAAACAACTTTCGCATGGGAATCCATACCGAGCAATACTTTGTCGATCCTTCAACGGATGATATCAGCCCTTTCAGTCACCATTACGTCGGCTATGATAATGGTCGCCGGAAAGCGTTACGTGCTCTTCAAATTCGCAAGAGGAGGTATCCACAGCCGAAGAGTCGCCGTCTACGCTAGTCCGTCCATCGGTAACCTTGCCCGTTACTTGGTGTGGCATGGCTTCGAACTACCCCTGCTCGCTTTGTTGGCCGTCTGGGCACTTGGATTAGTGACCGGGTTGACTGTAAGCGACGCGTGGGCGATGGTGCCCATTATACAGTCAATGCTTATTGCAGTTCCCTTCGGTCCGTTCGACGCCCCGGTAGCCCCAGGATCACTCCTCGTCCCCGCGTCTGGTCAATTGAGCTACGTCATGGCATCGGTGTGTTCGGGGGTGGCTGGTATCGTCGGGCTCATCAAGATTGAGGGTAATATGCAGCTGACTTCAGGGGGTCCAACTGGGGTCCTTTTTTACCCTCCACTCCCTAATTTCACCCCCAACAGTGGGTTTTCGTTACCCACATCACTGAATGGCTTCAACATTTCCATGGAGCCACTTTCCTCCATCCCACCCACCGCCCAGAATCTCACCTGTGTTGATAGCACAGGGTATAGTTTCAGTACCGGCCAACTATGGTATGAAGGGGGTGACAACCAGACGCTATCCCTAATCGTCACTCTCCCACATTCACAATCGTTGTATCGCTTCAACGCTTCCGCGATCATCTTCGGTGGCACATTGCAATCCACAGGCAACGCCACCGAATTTCTGCCGAACGGGGCAACGTGGCCCAATGAAATGTCAAACGACCAATGGGCCCAAGACATCGCCAGCTTGGTCTGCAACACCACGTATCCCGCCGCTGGCAATTGCATCGCTGGATCCTCTCTAATTGACTTTGCCACTGCGCTCAACACTGACCCTCTCGGCGTGTTCGTTACCGATTCGCCGATGGCAGCGGGAACCTACTGGAGTACAGCGTTGGGCATGGCGATGGGCGCCTACAGTTCTACGTTGCAGCCAATGATTGGCGCCACGCCAATTGTAACCGTCACGTTCTACGATTCCCTCCAGTTTACGCCGCGCTATGGCGTCTACGTTCTCATCGTCAATGTCGTGGCGTCGGCCATCATGCTGATCGTGGTGGTGAGATTGCGCATGGCGAGCCGTCTCGGTGGGGATTTCATCAATGTTACCCGCCTATTGTTGGACGCGCTGAAGAACCCCGAGTTGTTCAATGCATCGTTGGATACCACTGTGGACGCGCTGAAGAACCCATGCATGCTGGTGAGAGAGGACAATGAATTCCTGCTCGCGGAGCAATCGTCGTCGGAGAAGACGAGGAAGCGAAGAGCTGGCAGATAACACATTTCTTTTGGATGTCCATGCAGACCCATGCCCATTCATTCTTGTACCAAGAATTGTAGCTTTGTTTTCAAGTCGATGATAACCCTTTGTCACATTCAGACATTCGGCAGGCTCCAAAAATTGTAGGGGATTGGTATTCACATATTCGAACGCAGGACAAAAAAATCACTGGTAATTTATAAGATGTTGTACGTGTAACCCGACAATCATGACGAGTCTCAAAATGCCCTGCAGTATGGCGATACTACATCTCCGCGCCTCGTTTTTGTGGTCTGAAATCGCTTTTTTTCATTGCACTTTTTCCCCCCCCCCGCGCACTTCACGAGTCGTGTCCTCGGGAGCATCCTTACATCAGCGCAAAGAATCGCATGTCGATGGTGAACTAAAGGGTATATCTGTACAGGGGACTGTCATCTCCAAGTTCCTTGAATTCTTCCTTGTCATCATCGGTTATCCCACGTTCACGGCACATCCACTCCTTCTGCTTGTTCAATCTGTCGCAATCCCACATCGCAAACAGAGACAGCAGCATCCTAACATACCGTCAGCGAACACGACAGCCAGAAAGCATGAAGAG
>JBBPQT010000815.1:0-11040 GCA_038092715.1 Boletus smithii | reverse complement strand
CTTCGAACCATGCTCCAGCTCGAGTTGCCACATATCAACGTGCTCTCAAAGATCGATATCCTATCTCAGTATGGTGATCTCGGTACGCTGGTTTCTGTACACGCAGGCATGCTCCCTCCTGACATACACCCAGACTTTAACCTCGATTTCTACACCGAAGTGCAAGATCTATCCTATCTAGAGAACGCCTTGAATACAACCTCGCCACGTTTTACCGCGTTAAACATGGCATTAATATCTGTGATCGAAGACTATAGCCTTGTCGGGTTTGAGACTCTTGCTGTCGAGGTAAGTCGCCTTCCTCCAATCACGCGTCTTTCCCGTTGCACTACCGGACCATTCACGTACACAAAGGACAAGAACTCGATGTTGCACCTATCCCGCGCCATCGACCGCGCGACAGGCTACATTTTTATCCCTCCCAAAGGCGCCCCTGCACCAGAAGGCACTATTGATTCGAGTTCTGCACCTGCGTCTGCTCGGCCAAATCTGTACCCATTGCTCACAACTGCCGCTGGACCAATGGCAGGGAACGTGAGGGATATTCAAGAACGATGGATAGATGCAAAGGAAGAATATGATGCATTCGAGAAGAGAGAGTGGAGACAGGAAGGGGAACTCTTGAGAGACCAGGCAGCAAGAGAGAGGGCGAAGGAGAATGAGGGCAAGGCGAAAGCTGGGGGGATAAGGGAGAGAAAATAAAGTGGGTGGCTTCTTTTCATGCGGCGCGCAACTCGTGCATACATGCACCTCTCGAGACGTCTACTTCATCGTTCATCAGGTGTTCACGGGTCTGGACGAGAACAGCCGTGTTTTCGTATGTTGTACGTTTCCGACTCTTCGGACTTACTATTGTCCGTCGAGCACCCTACCATTTCAGCGCCAAAGAATCTTCGAATTCTTTTCACAGAGGTCTCTAATCGACTGCAAACTTTTTACTCAGACTCATCTATCCGTTCTGGTCTCCTCGGCCTCAGCTTTCTTACGTGCCCCTCCCTTGATTGTTTGCTCGAGCGTTCGTTGTTCGGGTTCTTTCCGCTTCGGTAATGTCACCTCAGGCTGTTGAGAGCGATGGTTTTCGCACTATCTTGCGATCCGACAACGGGCACAAGTCCCTGCACGCGGGCTTACGCATCCTCGAGTAACTCGATTTCCCGCTCGCGTTGTCCTTGACGGTATTGACGCTTCATGCGTTGGATCCGATTTGTGGCGAACAAACCGACAAAGTACCCAGTTTTTCTGGACCCTGTACTTGCGACCTTCCATCCGCGTCGCATACGTGTCCTTGTCCTCCCTTGACGACATACTAATTTTCTCGTCGTCGACGCAGCGTTTCAGCCCCCATCGGACTCGGACGCGTACCTTCCACAAATCCGGCTCTTCCTTGGTATCGTCCCACTGCCCACTCTCGTACGTCCAGTGATGCGACCCACCGATCGCCATCCCGGTATGTCGTTGCCCCTTGAAGGACTTGAGCTCGTCGAACCGGGGCACGTCCCGTCTGTTCACCATGTTCTGTGAGCGGCTGTTCGATGAAGGGAGACATGACGTTGGCCTGCTTTCTGTCTCTTCTTTTCGGGCTCCTCGCTCTCTCGAATGGGAGTACTTCCTCCTCTTCGTCCCATTCATCTGGTCCCGTGTATTAGGAGCAGAATCGGATTCGCCTTTGTATAGCTCATGTCAGACGTCCCGCTAGCTTTGCGTTTCGTTGACATGTGATCGTACAATTGACGCTTTAGGGGCCACCCTTCCTAACCCAATCCGGACTCATCAGGCATTTTGTAAGTACATACCCACCAGGATGAGGGACTGATCATTTGCATTTCATCTACAACACGCAGGGCGCTGGTGTAGTAGTAGAGCCGCACTCATGACTAGCACCAGAACGGTGGTTAAGATGTAAAGAATCCAGGCGGAAGAACTGCGGAAGTGATACAATTTTTTTCGAGTTAAAGTAAGAATCTGAGACAGTGCATCAAATGCCAAAGCGTCCATCATCGACTACCAGAATCGTGTCCGTGAAGCGAGCATGTAGTAAAATCTTAAAAGTCCAGAATGATGTTGTCGACGCAGTGCCATTGTCCTAAGACAAAGGCAATGAAACTGGTAGTTACCTCGAATTTACTCGGTGGTGACAGACTTGGCCCTGAAAACGACATGAACAAATGATCATCAATAAAACAAAATTTGCCTGTACTCACAAGTTCCTCGGGAAGTCGACATCGAAGCCATTCTTAATAGCCAAGTGGTAACTGAGGAGTTGCAAGGGGATGATGTTCAAGACCCCTTGCAGAACATCGACAGTCTTGGGTACACGGATGGTCTTGACACCCTGCTGGATGTCATTGTCACTTTCGTTGCAGACAACAATGGGATGGGCTTTGCGAGCAGTGATCTGTGAAAAGGCTGATTGAACCTTAGGGTACAACGAATCCTGCGTCATGACGATGATCACAGGCATGTTTTCGTCGATCAGGGCCAGTGGACCATGCTTCAGTTCACCCGCGAGGATGCCCTCCGAATGCATGTAGCTGATTTCCTTGATTTTCAAAGCTCCTTCCAAGCAAGTGGCGTGCCTACATGATTTGTGAGCATGGTTCGTCGCGGTGCTACAACCCCCTACTTACTGGTATCCTCTGCCCATAAGCAATAAACTTCGGGAGTTGGCAAGTACGCCAGTTGCCAGTTCCCGGAGGCTACCATCAAGGGTAAGAACTGTCTTGATCTGCCCTGGGAGTGCTCGGAGGCCATCGATAATGGCATTGCGACGTGGTGTGAAAGAGATACGGTCCTCAGACAACTGCAACGCCATGAGCATCAATGCAATGTACTGAGAAGTGTATGCCTGTGGAGAAGGTGAGAATGAAATAAGAAGTGAACTTGGGGAGCACGCATCATACCTTTGTTGACGCAACACCGACTTCAGGTCCAGCGTTAATGTGGACACCGCAGTGTGTTTCACGAGAAAGGGTGGAACCGACGGTGTTGACGACACCAACACATAGAGCCCCACGCTCAAGGCAGTACCTCAAAGCAAGAATAGTGTCGGCTGTCTCTCCACTTTGACTGACAAAGACACAGACGTCATCACGGAAGATTGGTGTCTTGCGATCCAAGAAATCAGAGGCAAGTTCGACACTGACAGGAATCTCCGTCAATTCCTCGAAGATAGCACGTGTCGCCAAAGCAGAGTGGTAACTTGTACCACAAGCACAGAAGACGATGCGACGGCCGCGACGAATAATGTGGAGGTATGAGCGAAGACCACCGAGCGTCACTTTGTAATCGTCGAAGTTGACACGTCCACGCATGGTATTCACGACGGACTCCGGTTGCTCGTAAATCTCTTTCTGCATAAAGTGATCGAACTTGCCCTTCATGATCGCAGCAATTTCGATCTCCAGAGTCTCGATGCTGCGTGTTGCAGGGGTATCGCGCTGGCCTTCATTGCGGCGGAGGCGGTGGATATGAAGTTGACCATCAGCAATATGCGCAATGTCATCATCCTCAAGGTAGAGGACACGCTTCGTGTGCTCGACAATAGCAGAAGCATCCGAAGCAATGAAGAATTCGATGGGTTGTGGTGTACCATCTTCGGAAATGAAGTTCCGAGATTGTCTGCGAGAGATCTTGGGGCCCAAGGAAGGCGGTGCCAGACGAGAGGTAGGGGAAGGTGGCTCAACTGTAGCGCCAGTGAACATAGAGAAGGCTAACATCGAGAGTAATGCTTACGAGACTCGACTGCCTTGGTATCGGCATCGGCACCAGCAAACTCGACATCCACGAAATCGACCTTGAGTTTCTTGTCGGTCTTGACACCAATCAGGAGGGGCGAACCACGGCGAGCGGTGACGATTTCATTGGGGAAGTGGACGGACTTGAAGACAAAGGCAAACGAGCCCTCCAGCTCCTTCAAAACAGTTTTGACCAATGCAGTGAACGTAATGCGCTTGTCGGGCTGCGAGTCCCAGACATATTTGGTGAGAATAGCGACGGCTTCGGTGTCAGTGTCTGATTCAAACTTGTATCCACGTCTCTGCAGAACCTGTTTGAGGGCGGTGGCGTTGGTAACGATACCGTTGTGGACAATAATAAACTCGTTGCTCGAGCCAGCACGAATAGGGTGACAGTTGATAATTGACGGAGGTCCGTGGGTGGCCCAACGTGTGTGGGCAATGGAGACTTGGGATGTGAAAATCTTGGTAGTATCGATGCTGGACTCGGCGATGCGCTTGCGCAACCCAGCAACCTTGCCGACCTCCTTGAAAAATACGATCTCGCTTTCTTTGTCCCCATCGATACCGATACCAGCCGAGTCGTAACCACGATACTCTTGACGAGCAAGTCCGTTGCAAAGAATTTCAAGGAGTTCCTTGCGAGTCTGAAGACGTTGCAATCAGATACGAAGCGAGATTATTGTTGCTATATATGGCAACTCAGGGACGCAACAATGGCGCGCGGCGCTGATAGATCGCAACGTGGATATATGCGCAGGCAGATAACGACGCAGCGGCATCTACCAAGGATGCTGCGCGTGATTAGTCGCGAAAAATGGCTTACTTTGTCCTTCAAGTAATTGCAGTAACCAAAGATGCCACACATTGTGAAGGTCTAGGGTTAGGAGGATAGGGTGAGCGACTGGGGAATGATACCAGCGGTGGGGATAGACACATACGTTCGGTTTGAGAGGGGTGGAGGTGGTCGTTGAGGGTGGAGGTGAAGATGGAGGAGAACAAGATACTGAACAAGGCCACAGTTTAAGTAGTTCATTCTGGGTCGAGGGTAAACCAAACAAGTCCAAACTCGCGCCCGCTGAATGCATCGGTGTGGGACTTTCCTAATTTGGATTTCAATTTGCATAGCTGATCGCCGGTCGTTTGGACACCGCTTATTGGAGTTGGAGTGGGTACGCCGCATTGCCTTGAAGCATAGCTCCGGACGACACCTCACGAATGACCCTGGCATCACCGTTGACCACTGATAAGGCCAGAACCCCACTAAGTAGCACCCTACTTTATGTATTCCTTACATGTTGTGTCCTCATTCCATCCAGTGATTCGCGGCGTTGCCGACCCTAATTTACATCTCCTGATCGCTTGTCCACTCGCAGATCTAATGATAGTCTAAGGCATTTACTCAGTTCACTTGGATATATGTATACGCGTCACTCACCCGGCTTTCTTCACCAGTACAGTTCGCCGTGCATTGGAAAAAAGAAGTTTTAGTGAAACGATCAGCTGGTAGCCGATGGTAGCCGACGGTCACCAGTCAGGACCACCACCCAATCCACTGAAAAGTTCCACGGTGCTTGTCAGACCAACGACTTTCTCATGAGTCTAACAAAGGGTCCACAGTCCAGAACCTTACCCTGAGGTTGGCTGCTAACGACACGAGCTATCAGCCTGCAGCCTGCCTGCTCTTGCACGTACGTACTTACTCTGGTCATGCCCTGCACGCTCAATGATGCATTCGGATGAGCTTATCGTCAACACAGCTAACAATAGGTATTCGTTTCAGATACCCACATTCAAACACCGGGTGCTTCCGATCCCCCGCACAAGTCGCCACCACAGCCCGCACCAACGCTAGGCCGCACAGTCACATATGGATCTACATCGTTTTCAGGACTTACTTCAACCTCAGTCGAGATGCACACTCCATTCGCGTATTGTAGCCCTTGACGAACGGGACGGTTTACGAACGCACTTAATAGAGGCCTTCCCATCTACCGCAAGCGAACCCACATCACTTCCCTTGATCTTGCTGTTGCACGGCTTCCCAGAGCTCGCGTATTCATGGCGGAAGGTCCTTGCCCCCCTCTCTGTATCCCGTGGAGGCTATCATGTCGTTGCGCCAGACCTGCGAGGTTACGGGCGCACCGTCACGCAATACAGCGACCCACCTAAGCAGATTCAGTACGACGACTCAATAGCACCGTTTCACGTCCTCAACATCGTAGAAGATATTTGTTCCCTTGTCAAGGCTCTCGGGCATGACTCTGTTTCCATGCTCGTTGGCCACGATTTCGGATCTATCGTTGCTGGTCACTGCGTCACCGCTCACCCAGAACTCTTTCAGTCCGTCGTCTTGATGAGCGCTCCTTTCGCTGGGGTAGAACAGCCACATCCCCCCAATCGTGGGGACCCGGCTGATGTAGCGAGCGCCAAGGACAAATCCCTCACAACGCTTGCTCACGCGGTTTCCACGGTCCTCGCAGCTCTCACTCCACCCAGGAAGCACTACACCAGTTACTTCTCAACCCGCGATGCCAACAGAGACATGCTCGGAGAACGCCATGAAAATCTCTACACCTTTCTTGGTGGTTACTATCACATGAAGAGCGGTGCATGGGAAGGTAACACGTCGCATCCGCTCGCCTCCGCATCAACCCCATCCCCAACGATCGACGCGATCGCACACGATCTAGCTACGCTTCCAGAATACTACATCATGCCAGCCCACGAGAACATGCGACAGCTCATCGAGCGGCATGCAAGCCAACACCCACACTTTACGTGGACCTCGGACGACACCGACGCTGGGAGGGTGTACGCGTCCGAGTTTGGTCGCACTGGCTTCCAGGGTGGGCTCAATTATTACCGATCTGCACTTGCACCACCCCCAGCGGAGCGAGTGGATGAGCTGATCGCACTCTCAGGGCGGAGGGTACGCATGCCTGCGGTGTTCATTTCGGGTGCGCGCGACTGGGGAGTGTACCAGACGCCTGGTGCTCTGGAGAAGATGAGGCTCCACTTTGGGATGCAGAGCGATGATGTCGTGCTGATCGAAGGTGCGGGTCATTGGGTACAACAGGAGACGCCCGATCAAGTGATCGCGGCGCTCCTCAAGTTTCTGGAGAAGGTCGAGAGGAAAGCCACATGACGGTTTCCTTCTCTTTGCACTCGCCTGACTCGGTACCGCTGCTGGACACGTTCATTCTTTCCTTCGTATTACACATGGATCCACAAGTGATTGTCGTGCTAATAGTACGTTATCATTTAAGCGATGACATGATACATTGGTGTGATGGACCAAGGAAAAGACGAAAACATCCTATACAAAACAACAAAAGAAAGAAACCGAAATGGTCGATGGGCCACAAACACAAAACGTGGCGAATGAAAGAAAAAAAAACACTTGGGCAATTAAATTTGAAGCTCAAGAAAAAAAAAGCCTCTTTCCCGATCGACGTGAACACGTGCCACTCACGTGCGTTTAGACATGTGTGCAAATCATCCCCCCCAGCGACTGTTCCGTACATTCAATCTCGAGATGGGACATCTTTTCGGGCGTTGTCATTGAACCGACCCAACGGCGCACGGCTCTTCTTTGGGACAGGGAGCCACGACGACGGTGGCAACAAAGGGGGTATCAACATGTGTGGTATTGGTCAAGATCGCCTTGGGCTTGGCGGCGGCATGAAGGTTCGTCATAGAGGACACTGGACTCAAATCAGCTGTCCACGAATTTCGGCTGCAGAAACTTCGCTTTTTGCGTACACCGGCTTCGTAGGCTGCCCACATCGCCGCCGCAGCTTCACTCGTCGAGGAACTCGTGCGAAGGCTGGACGACGAGGATCGAGGGGCGAGGACAAACGAAGCCGAGCCGATAGACGGCGAAGGCGATGCAGGTGGGGAATGTTGGTCCCCAAGTAGATTGTCGGGTATCGCATCGGAGGATGAGGATGAGGATGGTGAGGAAGGTGAATACGTGTGCCACTCCCCGACAGGATGCTGATAGTCCTGATAATTGAGGACAAAGGTGGGTAATGTGAGAGGGAATGAGGTGAGAAAGTCTGCCGGCAATCGAGCAGGTGTGGCGGTCTTTGGGGATGGGAGTGGCACTTCTTCCCCAGACGTCAATTCGAGGCGTCGAGCCTCCCACATGGCGAGGTTCGAGGTACATTGCTCGGCGAACTGTTGCATCTCTAAAAACACGGTGAGCGTCAAGACGGTTGGACAACGTGGTGTTGTTTCTGACCTGGGATGCCTTTCGCAGTGATGTCTAAAAGTGGCATTGCAAACGTGCTAATGAAGAAAATTTGTCCTCGAACTTGAGCTAGAGGAGTTTCCGAGGGCTGCACGGAGGGTGGCAATTGCCACAGCCTTTCCAGGGATGCTTGACAGTTCCATTCCGCCATCAACGCATTCGCCCAGTAATGCGATACTCCTGGTGGTCGACTCTGCCATATGGGTGAGTGAAGCTACCCCTATGATATCACGGAAACTTACGGGATTGCTGATATCGGCACACTTGATGAGTGCTTGACACAACAGCAACTTGCGACGGCTCAAAGGGTAGTCCTTGCCTTCCACGAGGAGTCCAAAATTCTTCATGAATTCAAAGTGAACATTCATATCGGTTGCGAGGACGATTCCGGCAAGCATCTTTCGGAATACTTGTCCATTCGGTCGATCGAGCAGACTGCCGAGACCATGATGGCGTATAACTTGGATGAGGATTGCGTAATGCATATGCTCCAGAGCTGATTTTCCGTCGAACACAGCGGACAGGGGTGCATCTGCATTTTTCTAGGGGTTGAGGGTCAATGACGGGTTGGTGGGCATAGGTTTCGGTCACGCGATAGACTGACCATGAACATGTTCGTGAAGCCAGGATGACCGACATCATGACCGATGGCCGCGATAAAAAGGGTAAAGAGGTCCATGTTCCCGAGGCTGGATACTAGGCAGTCTTTTGTCTTATCTGGCCGCCATGGGTGAGCATCGCGGCAGAGGAGGGAGGTCGGAGGGAGGACGCCTGCAGCACACAAAAAAGCTTGACATGCTTGCAGGACGTCCAATGCGTGTTGGAAATTGTGATAAGAATTGCGTCCGCAATAGAGACGTCGGAGGTGCTTCAGGAAGATTGATATGTTACCTGTATCACTAACGCATGAGGTGATGCATGAAAGGTAACAGACACATGTGATACTGACTGAGAGACACCCCCGTGTCATCCTGCATGTTCTCTATCTGGAAGAGACTCTCAAACAGGATCTGCGCACAGAACAGGACCTCTTCGTCGGGTAGTTTGTGCGGTTCAAAGTGCCAGCTATCAAGCCCACGAATTAAACGTGCGCGAGTTTCTGGAGGGATTTCGATCGGAGATCTAGATGACATATTGAGTGGTGTGAGAAAGGCAAGTGGTAGAGGGAGTCGTACGGATCCGTATCGTGGTGAGTGACGGTTGTGTGTGTCTGGGTATACATTTCGTAGAGCAATTCGGCGTAACTAGGGCGGCGGGTTAGGAGGGGCAGTGTAATTTTTAAAAATGAGCGCACCGGGTTTCTCCCTGCTGTACTTGGTCCCAACCACCCCAGCCATGTCCTAAACCCTGGTTTTCGAGTGCGAGCGCTAAACCGCCGACGTCGACGCTTCTTCGTCGACCGTGGGCAAGCTCGTCGTTATCGAGCATGAAAATGGATCTTTCAGAGAAAAAAGTGTTGTAGAGGTATCCAGAGAGAGAGGATGAGGACGTATGAGACTGGCACTGTTAGAGTGCGGATGGATGATCTCGACGCTCGCGTGGTTGGCTTGACACTTCTCGGCTCTCGTGGCAGTCGCGTGGGTCGCTTTCCTTTTTAGTAACAATGCCAGCAGTCGGTCCGTGAAAACCGAACAACACCCATCTCGAATGCAGACAAGGAATCGCTCGTAGTACAAGTTAGCCAGGAGATCTCAACGTTCAACGTCCAACTCTCGCGACACGTCTCGGAATTTCGGATTTGAACCTTGGCCTGAAACTCCCATGTAACGATGTGTGATGCGATTCGTGACTGTGACTGTGACTTTCAGCGGCGCCGCCTCCTTGGGTTTGGAGACATTTAAGAGATACAGGGATAGAAAGATGATTTGCTTTATAATGCGCCGATCAACCCCTGCCGCCCGTACCGTGACTCAAACCAATTCTTGAGAAGAAAAAAGAAAGAAAGAAAAAAGTCCGGTCCGCCCATGTCACCCCCCCTTGTTTTTCCTACAACACTTGTTTTGTCTCATGAAGTGTTGCCAGTGAATGCTGCGGGGTTGCAAAAAACAAAACGTACATGGTCGTTACGCCTGCGCATACGTCGAAGCGAGTCTGAACTGACAGTTTTACTTATTCCAGACGCAGCTCATATGTGGCGACCCCGGCTATTCCCTGAATCAGCACTATGGCCGCGCAACGGAAATTCCCACCTCCGTGGGTAACACGAGGAAGGTACTATTACCCCCAGCGAAACAAACGCTCTTCATATCTTTTCGAGGTGCAGGGACTCACCTAGTGATTCAGGCTTGCCGGGAAGCTTTTCTCTCGCACCCGCACCGTGACTGATCGCCGGTAGAATCTACCTCTGATGGTCGGTATTAGCTCGAGTTAATTATGACCTCGACACCGTTGCCGAATTACCAGTGTGTAGATTCGCTAGCCCTAATAAGCAAGAAAAGGTTTTCACGTCTACGGTCCTGCGCGTTTGAACTTTGATCAACAAACCGAATGACCCTGCGACGCAAGATAAGCAAAACGGGCACTTACTCAACCTCTTCCATGCTGCATTCCTTCCTGTCTAGACCAAAGAGCGTTCAAGGTGTGGTTGCCATGCCCTGTGTGCAGGGACCGGTCATGACGCGCTCTTATCAGGTTCTCGGCAACATCCATTCGCTGATCGGCGAAGATCTAGTCCAGATCGACTATTTCCCGTTGCATGTTGGTCTTGTGTTGTGGTCACATTATCCTTGGACCCTAAGCGACCGCACGGCGTACATCAATGTGCTGCTACCGAGTAAGAGAGAAGCTCTCCACGGCCGCATAAAGTTCGCCTTCGGCAAAAAACCTTGGTCACTTCTTTTCATTCGACCAAGGGACACTAGTCTATACTCGATCAGAACATTGGGCGGAGAGACGAGGCCAGATATCGTGCGCAAACTCCTGATTGAATAGCATTGTGGATTCCGCCCTCTTGGCGGCACGTTTTTTCTATAAAGACCAGCAATGAAGGAACGTGGCCTGGATACGGTCTAGCCATTCGCAAAGCTGTACAGATCCCATACGGACCCTGAT
>JBBPQT010000814.1:0-11043 GCA_038092715.1 Boletus smithii | reverse complement strand
AGTCGCTTCGTACTTCGACTCTGCACCACTGGCACTTTGCGCCACGTACACGTGGGGCAGGGCTTTGGGCTGTAGGACTCGGCGCGAAACGCCATGGGCAGGCTATAACTCAGTTTTTCTTCAAGTCGACTCCCGCTTTTTTTTTCCCTGCTTCCAAACGACACGGTCAACTAGGTTCACGACGAAATGGTCGCTCGTCACAAGGAGGAGCGAGCGTATGCTGACGAGGTCTCTCTCGAAAATCCTATAGACGCTCGTCACCGACTGGTCCGAGTTGAAAGGAACAGTCCTATCTTTACTGAGGGTACGTAGTGCTCTCTTACGGGGATCGAGAACGAGATGCTGACTTGTCTACGATAATAGTAGAGCAGCTTTTCGCGAAGAATTGGTCTCGCTCGGAAAAATACAGGCCTGAAGTCCAGTTCATCTTCGAGGTCAAATGGCCGGAATATGCTCTACGACCATATCTCGCCTACAGGTAAGTATTACTTCACTCAAACCATTTATCGTGTCGTTAAACTCTCATTCAGAGCAAAAGTGCAGGCCGCCATGCATGCCGAGGATGGACGCGGAAACGAGAAATTTCTTTTCCATGGCACAAATCGTGGGTGTATGTTGGGAGAATCACCGTCTACTGTACTCTTGTGTTGTCGCAAACGATGTTCTCTTTGCTCGATCATACGTACCTCACTCACCGTGAGCAAGTGTGGTAAGCGTTCTTTGTTTCCCCATTCCCCACGCGCTCGCCACTAAGATGGCCTCAAGGAACGAAGAATGCATTCAAGCGGTACATAAAAATCATATGCTTTGAACATTCTACAAGACAGCTTATCCCTTTGCTGACGCAGGTACGGGAACGGTATCTACCTCACGTCTTGTTCGTCAAGTGCGTGCGGCATCAAATCCTAACCACTCTCACAGCTTTTCCATTTCTCACCAACCACAGAGGCGGACGAATACGTCCTTAACCTTTCTCATAGTGCTTCTCTGCGTGTCATGTTGGTCAACCGGGTCGTGACAGGGAACGCGTTCAAGACGCATCGAAATGCACCCGAAATTGTGCCATTATCGCCTGAATACAATTCGGTACGAGAACCAGAGCCCGAATTGTCGGTTTTTTTTAAAGAGAAAGGGACCATGTCATCTAGGTCGAAGCAGAACCTGGACCGGAGTCGGATCTGGTCAACCCGGGTCAGTCGACTCTCATCTCTCATGCTTTCTCTCTTCATCGTGGCGGTGAATAGAGACGGTCGTATATGACAACGACGCAGTGCGTCCAGCATATGTGATCGTGTATGGGAAGAAATCGCAGGTTGTACCAAGTCTGAGGACGTTCATGAGGAGGTTGTCGCAGACCCCTCTTTTCTGATGATGTTGCCGCAGTGTTGATGGCGGAAATCTTCATGACTGGAAGGGAGCTGGCTCCCAGGTTTCCACGACCATTCATCCCCCCCCAATACCGCAACAGTATCGTTTCTGGAGTCGATGGACGTAGGAATATACGGTACGTTTGGAGATTGGTTCGTGGTGGAGGCCGCCGCGCGTTGTTTGTGGGTTCCATTACACGGCCAGAAAGGAAGAATGGCCCTAGATTCAAGTAAAGGATCCTTTTTTTTAAATCTAGTATACTTTTAAGCTTGAGCAAGTCAACGAGGTTGTTCGATGGCTTGATCAAGGGCGTTCCGTCCGACTCTCACGCCAACCGTCGTCGCATGCCAATCAGCAATCGGACGTGTCAGATTCCGAATCGATGGTAGCCAATGGTAGGGGACCACCACAGATCACCGGTCCTCCGCGTGGCTGCGGGTACCTGGAAAAGCATGATGGATCAATCGATCATGGATATCTGGATAACGACCCCGAATGATAACAGGGCACACCACACCGTGGTCCGTGCAATCGGGTTGAGCATCATTGTCACGCATTGATGTCGGAGCTCTGATGACTGATGTCAGAGTCTATCTATACAACCCAGTCAGCTGACATGGTAGATTATAGCGACGACTCATGATACCATGAGTCAAGTAGTAGCCTCGGGTCAGCGCTTCAGCTGTCAAGTGTAATCGATTCATCTTTGAGCGTCATGATCTCGCCAGGAATCATTCACATACCGAGGCAGCTGGTGATATCATCCGACTGCATCGGCGTTGTCTTGGACATATAAAAAGACGTTTCAGATTATCCTGAGGCTTGACCTCACCCTGTAGTACTTCCTTTCCGATGTACACGTGGGAGGGAGGGAGGAGAGGGAGTGTCTCGACTCATCGCCAATTCGTTCCAAGCGAGACCACAAACATGTGATCGCATTTATCGATTACCTGGCATACATAGACATACAAGTTCAACTTCTAGAATACAAGTGAAACAGAACACGATAAGATAGTGTTGCCAGTTGACAACGAACAAAATAACAAAGATCCTACACATCACACTGATCACATGTCACACATCATACACCACCCGCGCGCCCAACCACGGATACGGATAATTATGCTGGTAAAAGTTCCTCGCCGTCCGTCGTCCAGCGAGGCGCGGAATCGTCGCATACGACCCACCGAGCGCGATGTGGTGCTTGTCGTCGAAAAAGTCGGTCGAGTACCCTGGAAAGTGGGCGGTCGGGAACAGTCCTTCGTGGCCGGACAAGAGGGTCGAGGTCCATTCCCAGACGCCGCCGTTGGTGCCTTTGCCGTCGTGTTCGTCGAGACCTGTCGTGGCACTATTGTTTTGTTTTGTTTTCCGAATGAGCAAGATGTACGTGCAGTTGGGGGGGACGAAGGAATACTTACGGGACAGGGTGCCAGTTCCTGAACCCGACGTTTGCACCACCCGCGTGGCCGACGTCGTACGTGTCGAGGAAAAGCCGTAGCTCAGGTTCAGTCGGTAATCGTCCCCCTTTGGATTTGGCGTATGCCAGCAGACCGTCGTACGATGTCAATACTGGCCAATGCTTTCCAACGTTCATCGACACCGAGCCATACATCGTACGGATCTGTCCATTTCCACGTTTGACTGAGCACCAACTTGGCGAAAAGGAGACAAACGGACCTCGATCCCTTCTTCGCTCAACACCCAACTAGGTGGGAGACCCACCTGCGTCTCCCCACCCGCCTTCCAAAACGCGAGATACTCCGCGTTGGTGACGGGCCGCCATTCCATGCGCACTCGGCCCACCTCGACCCGCCTTATGGGATCTTCATTGTCCCACCCGAATTCGTGGCCGTCCACGTCATGGGTCACCTCGGGTTTGAGGTCGTCCCCCTCACAATCGTCGTGCCCCAGCGTGATCGTGGTCGGGCCAAGGGTGACGGTGGGTGTGCTCGGTGCATAGACAGACGCGTCCCATGCAACTGCGAGCTCAGACCAGGGTGGTGGCGCAAAGCCGGGGGGCGGAAGCGTCCCCGCGCCTGCGCGCTGGATAAGCATGTACAACAACGTCTGGCGAGCACGACACACATCAGCGCTTCAGCTCCGACCCAAAGGATGGAATGGGGGGGTTATACACACCTCGACGTGCCAACCTTCGTGCTCGAGCGTCATCGCCAACATCCGGCCAACGTGTCTGTTGAGCGTCCGCCGTCCGGCGGCAACGTCGTCGTACAACCGCATCAAACGTGCGCGTACGCGGTCGCGGAAGGCGAGGATACTCCCGAGCGTCGGCCAATCTTCGTCCTTTTCGGGAACTTCGGAGTGATTCTGTCCAAGATGGTATCGACGTGTCAGCGTATCGTATCAACTCGGTCGGAGGATATAAACAGAGAATGAGAAGGGGACCTACGTGGCAATGATCAGGATCGTCCACGTGGGGATCGATACCGCGCTACAACGAAGCGTCAGCCAGTCTCCACGCATGTTCATCATGTGCAACCTACCTCGAATATCAGTGTAAAACGTTTCGGCTCCGTGTTGGGCTCGTCCAACGCCTTGCTCATCAACATGTCCAAGAACCTACATAAGCGTGGGCATCAGCATCCAGGTCACACCATGTGTGGTCAAGCCTAGACTGACGTAGGGATATGTCCGATATAAAACAGACATTTGTGCCTCAAATCGATCGGCTTCTGGTGCAACATCGTCTGAGGGATCATACCAAGCGTCACCAGATCCCACGCTGCCCACAGTGCACGCCAGTCGTCTGACGTGGGTACGCCAAATGGCGCGAGTGAGGGCAATGGGGGGAAAGACACTTGGGGATGCTCGAGGAGATAGAGCGTGGCACGGCCACCACCCAGTATGGGCGAGGGATTACTCTCTGTACCAGAGGAGACAGAAAAGACGAGACGAAGACCACTCAAAGAAAAGACGTTCAACGCCTCCGCGGGAGTCGTCTGATTGGGAAGATCGATCAACGTTAGCCTTGATGTTCTCCCATTCCTTCACGCGGCACTCACCAGAACGACTTCCTTGTCATGCGACTTGACGAACTCGTCCACCGACGACACCTCCCCAAGCGGGATAGGTGCACCGTCGACGAGGTAGAATGCTCCGCCTGGGAGCAGACGAGTGTTCAGGCTAGAGTGACATGGGAGCAATACAACACGTTTTACCTTCGGGGACCTTCACCCACTGCTTGTCCACTGTGCAAACCTCAGGGATGGCCTCACCGAGGCGCACCATTGCTGCCTCCACGTCATTCACGTCAAACGGCGCCGTATGCGCAACTGACAACAGAATCCTGTCGCCATAGCCTTTCTCCAGCTTTGACGCGAATGCCTTGAGGTGGTCACTGTCGATAAAGTGTGGAGGGAGGAGATAAAGCTTAGAGGGTACGAATTCAGAGGACGGGGTACTGCTGCCCGACCGCCCCGAGTCAGAGAAACTGGAAGTGTAAGAAATCGAGGATGCAGACATGCTCAAAAGCTCGCAAGAGAATTGTCGATCCAGATGGGGAGGCAGAAAAGCAAATTTATATGGAGACGGAACATGCAAAACACGTACACACCAATGTCAAAGATGCGAACAAACACGTCAACAATAATCACAAGACCGCGGTATCTGAGACTCTTAGCCAACAAGTGTACCCCAAACAGATGCCAAGGGAAAAAATTACATTCGGAAGAAGACGGTTACAGAGACGGCAACGCGGAGAACTCACTGAAAAGCATAAATAATATCCAAGAATGGATTCACAACTCAATTGCATCGCGAGTCGGGTCAGACAGGACGTCACTAGTAGGAATAGGCCGGAGAGGCGGAGTCTGAATCGTTGGGATATAACGAGGGGCACGAGGCAAGAGCCCGACAAGGCCCATCTCACATGCTCGCTTCATGTCTCGCGTAGCGTATGGGCGTGGGATGAGGTCAAGGTCCGGCGATGAGGGGGACGGCGCACGTGCACGTGCACGTGAAAAGAAGGGTGATGGGCGCCGAGACAAAGCCTACGAGTCCTAGTCACATCGTGCGAGCAGCGAGTTCGGGGGAAGCACCGGCTACATCGAGGATCGGTCGGTGTCCTGAAGCATGTAAAGACCCGGTCGCAAGCCTGGGAGTACTTGATCGATTGGACGGCACGATGTTCTTCGACGAAGCAAAGGATATTCAAGAAATAACACAAGCTGGGTAAATCAGCAGAGAACGAAGGGAGGTTAAGTGGAAAAGCTATTCATATTGTCGAGTTCATGTCTTATATTCCCTCTGGGCAATGGCGTGCTACGGCGCGCGATGGCGCGATTGCTTCGCATCACGTGCGGGAGGAGTAAAAATTCCACAAGTGATTTTACCTAATCCAAACGCCGGTAGCACCAGGCTGCCGGTCTGATCTTACGCACGACCTACCTCACGGTTACCTCGGTATCAATCAGATCTGGACTTGCCAGTGGGCAGCGTTATTTGTGACCCAGTTAGAGGGTTGACATGAGGTGTCCGGCAGGAGGGGCTGCCAGGTTGTCGTACTATTTGAGACGGTGGAGTGATTTGGATCTTCGTCGGTCGATGTTAATTTTATTCAGCCAACGCGTCACTATGGTCGCGGACCGCGATTGAGTGTGTCTTTTCGGCTCGCTGAGGTATGCGGATTCTGTTATGAGTATTTTTGGAGATCAGTCCTTATCCTCGCTCGGCTGTCGTTGGTCGTTGGTTTTGTTGGCTTCGTATGCACCCCGGAACCACGCAATGTTGACAAAGTGCTTGGCAACGTGTAAACATTTTCTAAATTTTCTCTGGATTGGGGAGATCAAGGACTTCCCTACTACTAGCTGGGGGCCTCCTAGCCGAGGCACGAAGCGAGCGTAGGATTTAGTCTATGCGTGAGAAGCGGACTGGCTCACTTTCTTTCTCTTCGGTACCGTTCGCCGATCAGCTAGTCGCTTAGATCTATCAGTAGTTGTAGTAGTCCTCGATCGGATTTTGTCCGACGCTGCCTCACTCGGCCCACATGTCAATTCGGCTGTTTCGGCGCCCACACAGCGCGCTCTCCCGAGTCTCCCTGACAGGTTCCCAGCTTTTCGCCCAAACCTCATATGTTCGCATCTTCCCTCACACACTATCCTTCTCTTCGCTCACCAAGCCAAGTGGCCGTAACGCATAGATGGGCTCTGTGCAAGGGTTACAGCTGTCTCGACTCTCAATACAGTGTTGACCTCATCACTGACAACACCGACAATGGGCGACGGCGCTCTAAAGAAAATAATAACATAATACATACACATGCGTGCGTGCGTACACGTGATCCTCATGGCTGACCGAGACCGACCTCGCATTTATCACGTCAATAACTCACAAAGTAGTGCAAAGGACCTTCCCCTGCTTGGTTCAACGAGCATGTCACGTTGTGACGTTATTCCACACTCTCGACTTGTACACTCTCTTCACCCTTCTGGAGCTCCTGCTTGGCATTTTCGACCTGCTCTTGGACGTATTCGATCGATTTAAAGTACTTGACCGTCTTGACGTGGAGTTCTAGGTGCGAGGTCGGAAGCTTGGTGTGCATTCTGTGGAATGAGACGATGGACGTACCTGAGGTGGCATCCTCATCCACGACGATCAATGCCCAGGGATGGAGTTGAAGTGCCGAGAGCGTCCACTGTCGTACCGTTGAGCACCAAACATCCAACTTGAATTACTACAGCAAAAACTCACCAAATGGTTCACACCCTCCTCTACTCAATCCAACGAACCCACCCGGTCGAAAAGAAAGTCAGTACCCGAGTGCACATCGACAACGACCCGTACCGATTGCTTTACTCAGGGCAAGACTCTTGCGTAAACCAGTAACGACCACGACGACTTCGCGCGAATCCAGAACGGTGGCGACACCAACGGTGAGCGCCATCCGGGGGACTTTGGAGACATCGTTGTCAAAGAAGCGTGCGTTGGCGAGGATGGTGTCATAGGCGAGGGTTTTGATACGGGTGCGGGACGCGAGAGAAGAGCCTGTTTGTAGGGGATGCATATAAGATATCTGACAATGACATCATTACGTCATATGGGAGAACCCGGACGCACCGGGTTCATTAAAGGCGATGTGACCGTCCTCGCCGATACCGCCGAGGAAGAGCTCGATACCGCCATACGATTTGATGGCAGCCTCGTATGCGTTGCATTCAGCGACGAGATCGGGTGCGTTGCCGTTGAGGATATGGACTTGGGCGGGGGGGATATCGACTTGAGAGTCACGTGAGGGCGGAATCGTTGTTGACGATAAGCGAGGGCACGTACCATGCGAAAAGAACTCGCGGAACATGAAGGTGTGATAGGACTCGGAGTGGTCTCTTGGGAGGCCGACATACTCGTCCATGTTGAAGGTGACGACATGTTTGAAGCTGGGACTTCACGTCATCGACATCGCAGGGAGATAAGATGAACGACGGACGAGAGCTTTCCCTCCTTGACGAACTGGGTGAGTGTCTTGTACGTGGGGATCGGGGATGAACCGGTGGGGAGACCGAGGACGAATGGCCGGTCGGCGGTGGGTTCGAAGTCGTTTATGCTGCGGAGGGCGTGAGGGCGAGTGGGTGTGAATCAAAGGGGAAAACAGACCGTTTTGCAATGTAGGTGGCGATGAAGTCACCGACGGCGGCGGGGTCGTCGCGGATGATGAGACCTGCAGCACTCTGTCAGACAACGTTCCGCTCACACACCACAACATCCCTTACGCATAGTGAATCGGAGGGGGAAGAAACAAGTTGGACGGACGCTGATCGATCAGAGGTTTAATAGCCCTCCACGCACGCTCGCACTCCGATTGGCTGGTATGCACATGGTCACTCGTCTCCATTTATGGAAATACAATGTTGTTTTCGATCGTTCGCCGCTGGTCCAACCCCATCGCTGTCTCTCCCCCGCGCACACTGCACGCGTCCAAATTCGTCGCGTATGCATCCCGTCTCGACCATGCAGACCACGTCCCTTGTTTCCTTGGACACCTCTCCGCATCCCCAGCACTAAAACGGGCCTCTCATCTCATCTATGCGTATCGCACCTCCCTCGGCTCCGCTGCAAATGATGGCGGCGAACATGGCGCGGGTGCACGTCTCGAGAGACTGCTTGAGCTTCGACGCGAACACAGTGTCGTCGTCCTCGTCGCACGCTGGTATGGCGGCGTCAAACTAGGCCCCGAGCGGTGGAGGTGTATCTCGGACGTGGCCAAGCAAGCCCTCGATCAACTAAAGCCCCCTCGAATGTAGTGTCAAAGGTGGCGGGAGGCACCATTCGTCGTTGTTGATACAGCAATGTCAGGGTGTAGTCTCCGATGCGCTCGTA
Source organism: Boletus smithii (assembly GCA_038092715.1). Classification (NCBI taxonomy): domain Eukaryota; kingdom Fungi; phylum Basidiomycota; class Agaricomycetes; order Boletales; family Boletaceae; genus Boletus; species Boletus smithii. The sequence continues at coordinate 2,346 of JBBPQT010000814.1, read as the reverse complement.
GAGCACCACTATTCTGTGCATTCCATTGTCACGACCCTGCCAATTGGCGCATAGGCCCCGGAAATGCCAAAAAATTGTATATGCCTTCTCAATAATTGAGACAGTTGCACCTCTCGGCTTCAATTTACCAATTCGGACCACGGTTCTACCTACTACGGTATCCCATTGAGTGCAATCTCGGCGGTATCGCAAAAGACGGACCCACACTACCAGCTTGGTGCTACTGGCGCTCGGGAGGACAGAAGATGGCCGGTCTAGTCCTCAAGGGGAATTTCATAGTTCCGAAAGGGCTAATATGGCCCATCATGGTGTCATGCCCGTCCAAGGTGCCCACATGCGTTGACACCATGTGGGTGTATGTGTGTCCACGAGCACCTTCCACTGCTCACGCGAGTGAATCCGAAAGGACAACAAAGCGCCCCTTCAGACTCGTGTGATCCCAGCTTGCCGAATCCGTCGTCCTTGGACCATGGGGCTCTCGCCGGCCCGGGTCATCCGGTCATGTACGGTACCGGTGCTGTCCAGAGACGGAGTTCATTCAATACAGTTCGGAGTTTCGGTTCGTCAGGTAAGGCATCTATGCAAATGGCAAATGTGGATTCTGTATCATATCATTGGTTCCAGTTGGTGATCTCCCCTGACAAGGGTCGATCCAGTTGAACCCTCGGAACGGAACCACCAGGTAAACATCGTAATCAGAAAGAGAATATCGGGTTGGGCCGGACCAACAGCAGATCGATCATGCCAGTCAAAGGGGTCAAATACTTGCAGTTCCAGCAGTTCTTCTGTAAAGCTTTATTCGTTCAGCATCCAGAGCCACTGATACGATCAGCGTCACTTAGTACCGCCGGTTTTGTGGTGTTGCCTACCTGACTCACCGCCTCCATAAGGATTCTTTTGATGCCATTCAGCCGACCCTGCTAGTTCCGATTTTCATTCTACGTGGCGCCCAACCCGTCCCGACTCCCATTACGGGTCCCCTACAACGTAGTTCCCACTGCGGAAGTCGACCGTCGCCGCGGAGTGGTCTGCTTTTTGAATCACCCTAACAGTTACATATGCCAACTCCAGCTGGCGCTCCCTTGAGCCGAGTTAGACCGAGCTCACGGTTCGTCAGCATCACCCAGTCAAACTCGAGCACAGAGTATGGAATACGGATCAGCGAGTGCTAAAATGGCATTGGCCGAGGATATCGAACCACCTGCGATTTAAACTCGGATCTTAGCGCAGGAAGGACCCTTGATCTCCGAGTCTGCAGATCAGTCACCAGTTCCCGACCTGCCACGAGCATGGCAAGCCACGCCTCGGATGGGCTATGCACGGAACGCCATTTTTTTTCGACATCGTACGACTTTACGGTCACGCTATTTACATAACGTGCCGCCGGGATGAGTCATGGTTCCCTTATTCAAGTTGATGATCAGAAGCTAAAAAAAACCACACATGAGCGTGCGCACCCTGTACTTTATCATAGGGAAAGGATTCCTTCCATCACGTTTTGGACCCCAAGTTGGGGGATATGACTTCAAGCATAATTTGTGATCCGTTGGTCAGGATAGAGCGTCGGTTGCAGGACCATATTCAGTCGGATCTTGGGACTGTACATTATGAATGCTTCATGTCTTTGTGACGTTGTTCAATGCCTGTAGATCCGAGGCAGTGATAGACATGGCAAGATGCAAGTAAATTTTCTTATGGAAAGATATGCAGTCTAATACTTAGTGGGTGGAACTGCCTAAAGGAAGCTGGGTTCAGCATGAACCTCCTTGAAGTTCATGGTGACGACCACTGTGGATTTCAGAGTGCCGTAGATACCAGCATGGAGAAACCTTGAGTGACACTTGCAGGATCTCTCACTGAGATCCAACAGGAAGGAAAAGGAAAGAGCAAAACCCAACTGTGACACTGCCTCCGGAAAATGAACTTCATTTGAACACATCATACCAATCTAAATTGGGCCTCTGAGAAGTCTTGCAGGACTCACGAGTTGACTGGTGGTGTCATCAGATTGTGTAGACATGACTACCAACCTTGATATTTGATATAGGATGGATCACGGGTGCAGGTGAATTCATGTCGTGTTGCCAACTTGCAGGTGTTGAGAATGTAGATTGTAGACGATATGACTATCAGAAATGAAGTCACGTGATCAGTCACATGATCTCTCTACAAAGTGAGTCACGTGATCTATTACATAATCACGCTACAAAGTAAGTCATGTGACATATCACCTGACGACTCACATGCTACATTCACGACCATGTGATCTATAGTCTAGACCACAGTCTAGATTGCTTACACTATCCATGATGTCACTATGGCGCAATACTGACGTCATATTGCATC
>JBBPQT010000813.1:0-11043 GCA_038092715.1 Boletus smithii | reverse complement strand
CTACGTAGTCCAAATAGACAACCCCATTAATTGAAATATAATAACGCATCCCTTCATCCCTTCATGTTTGTTAGATGAGTCAAGGCGACAAAGTCTCTACAGGGAACTATAACTCAATACTGTCTGTCTGCCGCTTTTAAGTCGGCTCCCTCCGGATGATGAAACCACTACACATACTAGTCGTCGTCGTCGTCGTCATCATCATCATCATCATCGCCTTTCTCCTCCCCACCGGACCATTTTTGCTCCCACAGTGGAAGAGGCGCGTCCTGTCGGAGTTGAAGTAATGGATGATTAGCTGGTAAGGCGTTGCGAGCCATCTGGAGTCGCTGCATCAAGACCTCCCGTTCTGACAGCAGATCGTGCAAATAGTCGATAGCTAGAAATGGATAAGGATAAGTAGACTTTGGATGAAATGACTCACTTTTCGATAGCACGACATTCTCGCTTCTAGGCCCTGCCCGTCCATCGACCCTTTCTCCATCATCACTCTTTGCCTTCCCTTTTCCTCTTCGCCGACTCCTGGTTTTACCTTCTGCAAGCTGTTGTTCCTCTTCCACCTGGCACGCCTCTCTGAGTGCTGGCACGGTTTCGCAAAGTGCATCATATCCCCTGCGAATATTTGCCCTCCGTTTTTGCTCAGATTGGATATGATTTGCCTTTTTTTGGGACGGCGATAATAATGCCGTCCTATTTTGCGGCAGTAGCTGCGCCTCATCTGTGAGGCTCTGGGAAGTGGAAGAAGGACGATATCGCTTGTTCGACAGATTTGCATCAGGCGGGGGAGAACGCTTCGCTGACGACGGGAGCCTCGCAGTTGACGAGGATGATGTCAGGAGATCTACGGGAGATTGCCTAGACGATGACGACGACGAATTGTGATCGTATGCATAGGGATCCGCACAAGTTGGCTTGGAATCCGCAGTAGAGTTTATAACACGGTAGAAAGGAAGCTGCGCAAGTTGACTGTGCGAGTTTGATGATCCCAGATGTGTATGTGATGGATTCGCCTGCTCGGCTTCAATATCCAAGGATCGCTGATGCCTTGCCGAGTACAGGAGTGTGAGTGGATTGGTCTGCACTTGTTGTTGCATGTGTGCCGTGCTCTCGCCGGAAGAATATGGACCAGGCGGGAACCGCCAGTTGTCCCCGTCCAGCGACATGAGATCTTTCGTCGCCTTTGTGAGCGCCTCAGTTCCATGAGCCGGTGGCATGTGCTCATGGGAGATCTCAAGCTGCATGCTCCAGTCCACAGGAAATGCAGTAGCGTCGAGAAAGGACTGGAACGCACGGGACTCTGAAGGGGTCAGCAACGACATTGTATGGGCGGAAGAGCAAGTAATGTTCGTTGGATGTCCCGTCGTAAAGGAGGAGGAATGAATGGTACAGTCTCTCGATGGCGGTTGCACTGAATCGACGACTTGTGGACTTCCTAAGACCTGTGGCTGGGCTTCCCCACATGCGAGTTTCCATTTTAGGGTCATCATGTGGCTCCCGTTCCTACTCCTGAATCCATCCAGTAATTTGTTGCTGTGCTAGGCTCCTACGAGTTGTATCCCGCAATTTTGACTTTACACCATATAACCGTTAACTAGCTGGTTTGGCCGGGAAGATTCGGGAGTCGCAAGAGCCCCTAAACACCGGATTGCACTATTTATACATGTTTATTTCGCCTGCAAATTCCAAGCGCGTTTAGTGGATACTTTGACAGAACCCCAATAAGTACTTGTGGGATGGAAATGACCTATTCCTGGAAAGGATCTACTGCCATGGACGCCAACTCATCCCACTATGCTATGTATATGAGGGGCCGGACTGGAGAAAAATAAAGTTGAAGATTTTCTGAATCTTTTCACACTACTAGTACACCAAAAGAAATCAAAATCAAAGTTTTTCATTACCACACTGACTCGAATTAATTATTGCGTGATTTTGGGTAGCTGTTGCGCGTCAAAAAATATATGCCTGTCAGAAATTGGGAAAGTCCTGGAAGCCTCGGACACGTACCAATGATTGATAAGATAAGAATCAATCGCTTCATGTTATAGTCATTGCACGGCACTCCATTCTAATGCGGGTGCGGGTCTTCCTCTGTATCTCCAGCTCATATCCGACGCATCCAACTCACCCGATATCATAGGTCCTGACGTGACCGTATAACTTGGTAGGTCCATTTACTCGCTCGGGACTGACTGATACTTCTAGGCCTCAATTTGAGTCGGTGGGTTCAGGTTGTCACTTACTAGGGCAATTCCTGGACGGTCTAGGTGTCGTTCAAAATCTAATTCTTGGTAGTATTCAGCTGCTCAAAATCATTATGTTTTACACAATTTTTTTTTCCATTTTGCCGGGAGCACTATAGCCGGGAGCACTCGCCTAGTTACTCATGTTTGATATTCATTAGTAGCAATCTGAAAAGAAATTTTAGGCGCGGACATCCGTCGCCCCGAGGAGTTGATGTTATGATGATCTTCCAGAACGTATTTTAGACGGTAACGTCGCCCCGAAATTAGATCTGACCCAAGCACATCGCGGGGAAGACCATCTTATCTCGCAAATGCCAAGCCAGGTCTTATATTAGGCAGCACGTAGACAAAAGACTGTGTCACATCATATTCATGACGACGTCAAATCCTGCACGGCATCCTCCGATAGATACAACACCCGTTGTGAGCACAAACTCGGGTTCAGAATCGACCGGTCACAACAGTATAATTTATGGACCTGCCTCAACGCAGATAACGAGCGAGTCTACTCGGATCGATGGTGTCGGCACCTGGGCTTATCTCCCGATATCTTAGCTGAACGTGGGACTGCCGGACATCCCAGGAAGGAGATTTATGAACAGGACTCCTGCCTAAAGAATTGTCAGGAAACATAACCTTGGTACATCGATGTGCGTGAAAACTCGGTCGAGAGCTTGTACAAGTGTCACCTAGTAGCGATAACAGCCCGCTGTTAGTGGATGACTTTTAGGGTACCAGACGGAGAAAGTGCCTGCTATATCGATAATGGAAAATTCCAAGGGAGATCAAAAAAGTCGAGGATAATTGTTCCGTGGAAAGGAAGTCGGGAAAAAAGGAGATCAGGAAGGTTAACAACCTCCCCTTGAGCGGATAGCGCGGTGCGAGGATTTAACCTGATTGACAGGCCCATTGGCGGAACGGGGCTGCCGGAAAGAAAAAAAAAGGTCAGTAAAATCAGTAACAAAGGATCCCGCTTACAGAGGTATTGGAAACATCAACATTGAACCCATAGGTGATTCATCCGCACAGCGAACTATCTAGGTGATTAGATACGGAAATCTTGTTTAGCCAGAATCATGAATCTATGTTGAAGTCACTGTAAAGTGATAGCATAAGTGGTACATCGGAGGGCAGACTATGCAAGGACGAGGGGTGTGATGAGGCCGAGGGAAAATCGTGGTATAGTTATATAAAAAAAGGTGTAGAGTATAGAGTTAGGATTCATCAACATCTAAGGAAACATGATGCTGGCCTCGACATGTTCAGCAGGATTCAAAGTGCGATAATCCACGGAAAGCCCAAAGATCGCATAGCAGCAGCGGAGCAAAGGGGAAACTGCAGTTAGGCAACATTCTACCGTTGGAGAGCCAACGACGATAGAGACAACCCTTGTGCAAGCTCAGGCTTCCATGCAACTCTTCGAGAAGCTTCGGCGTAGTCGACCCATTCTCTTCTTCGTTCTTTGCTTTCGAGCCAATCTTTGTCTAGAGACGATACTTCAAGCTCGTAGAAGTGATAGGTTGTTGAAGGTGACTTGATGGTTGTCACGTATCGTGTAATTCTGCCACGAACGCCCGCTGAAAGTGAAGAGCGAAGGCAGAGAATGGGATAGGACATTCATCAGGAGATGAGATGACGGATAGAGGGACAAAGGGTGAGACCTTCTTCTAAGGCTTCCCGCGAGGCTGCTGCCTCCAATATTACGTCTGTGGGCTCCCAGCCCCCTTTTGGTACTATAAAAAGCCGAGTTAGCTGCGAAGACAACGGGATTGCCAGATCAAAGTCCGACAAGAACTGACACGCGTGGCAGGTACATGGATCTTGCAGTGGATGAAGGAAAGGAAGGGGAATGGGAAAGTACGCACAGACCCATAAGTCTTGACGTTTCCGACTTGTAATGACAAGCACCTTGCCCGCAGCGCTTGCGATTGGGATTGCGCAACATACCACGCGCGGAACTTCGCGCCCTTTTGTGCCCATTATTCAGGATGAATAAGATGCCTTTACAAGCAAGTTCAGGATGAGAGGGGAGTTGAGGATGTTCCGGATCGTCTTACAATTATGCAAAGGGCTAAGACTGATGGTAGAATGAAATGAGCACGCTCTCGACCGAGGCGGGGACGATTCCGACCTGGAATGTGGTGCTGTGCAAGGCTTAAGGGGCAGTACGGCGAGTTAATGTAGATTTTGAGATGTGTGGTGAGGAGATGAAGGAAAGACGGGAGGACGCGGCGAGAAAAGGGTGTCGGAAAGGCAATGGAAGAGAATGGAACTTTTTTGCAAGTTTTTGAGTCACTGGAAGTGGTCGTGTGTCTGAAATTATGCTGTGGCTTTCGTTCAGCAGTAAATGTACGAAAGTGGACCAACAGGGTTGCCACACTACACGCACGTTCGCCGGCATTACCACGGCACCAGCCATCTGGCGCCACCGCATCCCCTAGATCCACTCCATCGATGAAGAACCGTTGCGTCTTCTTCAGACAGACAACGGCAGGCACATGCGACCCTCTAATTTAGACGATTCACGGCATTCCATTCCACTTCGAGTCTCGGAACCATCACTTCAGTCTAAGTATCAGAGGGACTCGAGATTCCACCACACTCTACAAATGCTAGGACGCTATGCGGACAGGTACTACCACTGCAAGTGTGGTGCGAGCGTCGCATCTATTCGTTCCATCTGAAAATAGCGTGAGAGCAACACAATCGGACAGGTTTGATGGCTTACGCGACTAAGAACATGCATAAGACACCGAAAGCCATCGCACCGAACTTGAGATTTCATCAATCATCTGAATATACCAAAAGGAGAAATCTGTCATACCTCGCGCAGCGCCTGCGCTCCGCTTTTACTCTCCGCTAGCAAACTGATTGCCATGACAAATTATGAACATCAATACAAAACATCCACAGGGGACTCACGTAGGCAACACAGCAACAGCGCCGATGTATAAAAATCCCCCGGCGACAAAGGGGATTACCTACATCATATTAAATAGCTTGACAAACTAGCTTAGTTAACAAACGTACCAAGTCTGCAGGCTGCACCGTGGTGCCAAGGATTCCAGAAGCGTCCTGCCTCACGCCTGCTGCTAAATCGACTGACACTGGCTCCGCGCCGGAGCCTGACAGATTGTGGATTGCTATCCCCATGAATGTACTGTTGCAAAGAGGATTAGAGGGGAACGTCCAACTCCTCACTACCAAGTGCCGCTCACCCAACCTAATCAAAATCGACCGCAAAATCTGAATGCAAAGTCCCTCGAGATTATGAAAACGTACAAATGCACCAATGGCGGTGAAAAACTGCGATTGCATAGCTTGTCGCTTGCTAAATCCGCTGCGAACCAGAATTGAGTAGTCGGCGATCTCGTGGGGTATTTCATGGGCAAAACAAGCCAAGGTAGTGGTTGCACCAATCAGGGGGGAAGAGTAAAAGGACGCAGCCATACTGGAGACAAGTTTAGTCAGAAGGAACGTCCACATGTGCCTGGTGACTCACGCCAGGCCATCCGTTCTATTAGAGGGGATTAGTATGGGCAGTAACGCGACGGAGAGAAATTTCATCATACATATTATGGACAAAGTCACCAAAAAGGTTCAGATAAGCCGAGAGCTTCGAAGGTCCAGTTCCTGGTTTCACCACATCGACTTGTTCTGATTGGCTACTTCCTGATCCTTTCTCTCCACCTCTGGGCCGCAGACCATCAGCTGACGGTGTGATCGATACCCCAGAAGCAACGGCGTTGACCGATGTAGTATCTACATGTGAGTGAGAGTGGCCGTGTGAATGACCCTCGGCTCCTTCATCACCACCCAAAACTCGTAAGGACTTCTCCATTATGAAAAACGCGGAGAAGCCGATAAAAATGCCAAGCCTACCGACCAATGTTGAGTCATGGAATGTGTCAATCAGTGTTCATATACCCAATCAATATGTTCCGTTTGTCTTCCACCATGACGAAATGAGCACCCGAATCTTGATGCTCGCCGAGGAACGCATGGGGTACTAGGTGTAGGAAGACATCAGACAGGAGGCCGCCTGTCTGCACAATTTGTAAGATCAGATAATCCTAAATACTGATGAAACGGAAGCTAACGGCGAATGCGGTCATAGTGTTGAGGGTATTTGCATCAATTTCCGCGGGAATGAATGCAAGGATAAAGTTAGGTATCCTGAAACGTTGGTGGACTGAACAAACCAGGCTTCGAAATCATCTTAGGGTCGAATAGACGTACGAGCTGATGTAAAATGTTCCCAGAACTGCGACAAATATTCACGAACGTGTCAGGAGGTTCATACAATGGAAACAACACACCTGCGTTCCAGCCAGGACCAAAGGGAAATAACCAGCTGAACACTTGTCGCATGGGAGATTCATCTTCTACAGTGCGTTTGAGGTTGCTCAACTTCTCTACTGCAGCACAGTCATGAATGTCGGAAACCTAGTCGTCAGTAACACGTTGGGCAGTCAGCAGTGTAGAGTGATTTGGAGGTTTATTGAGACATTCACCCGCACGACTAACTTGGACTGTTCAGAGCAGAGTACGGTGTGTGTAGTCAGTGCGAAACACAGTAAAAGAGTGACGAAAAGTATGGTATGTCCCTTTGGCGCTCCCATGTTTCGAATTCGAGAGAGTCGCGAGTGAGTACTTGAGTGTTGCCGGGCACGACCTTCGGTAACCAATTATGTGTCGGAGGCAATCCGAACTCCGAAATGAAGTGGGTTCAACTTCACCCCAAGTTAGGTCTCTTCTCCCTCATTCAACTTGAGATGACCCAGGATATGTATCCCTCTGCAACAGAGCAGCTTGCTCTCGCTGCAGCAGAGAAGTTCATGGTCGCCACAATGGCACGCTATGATCCCTCTCATGATGTGTTTCATGGTACGGCTACTGTGACCCTCAGTCTCTTTTGACTTTAAATCTTGTGGCTTGTATCCATCAGTCCAACGCGTAAGGAAGACAGCCTTGTCTCTCGCACGCTCACTTCCACTTAAAAACCCTGATCTACTAGTTGTGGATCTTGCCGCACTCTTGCATGATGTGTTGGACAAGAAATATGTTTCAGCCGCTGAAACTGCCGATCCTTATGCATATTTTTTGCCATTCTTCCAATCACTAGCCAAGAATTGCGCATTGGACTTGATATCCGATGGTCGGGCTGCTCTGATCGTAAAAATTGTGGAAAATGTATCGTGGACAACAGAGAAGAAACTGCACGAAAGTGGCAAACTTGAAGAGTGGCATACTACATGCATAGAGCTTCATTGCGTCCAGGATGCCGACCGTCTGGACGCAATTGGGGCATTCGGTGGGTATGATGGGCTTTTCAACTCGGAGACAACTTGATTGGATGATATACCGTAGGAATTATACGGTGCGCGGCGTACAGCGCAGTGGTGAATCAGTGAGTTTGAATTGCACACACGTTGACTCTCACTGTGTCTCATGAATTCTCAGACCTCTGCACGCCCCGCCGGGTCGTAATGATACCGCCATTCAACACTTTTACGATAAGCTTCTTCACATACAGGATAGACTCAAGACGAAGCCCGGAAAAATGATGGGTACTCAGCGCCATCAATTCGTAAGTTGTGACGCTGAAAGGTTATTTCAGGCTCACGCGTTTGCATATTTTGAATAGATGCTGTCGTTTTTGCGGGAAATCCAAGACGAGTACGATGCTGCGTCAGTGCTATGATCGACGTCGTTGGGAAATCGCGAGGACAAGTGTCCAATTCGATATCCCCCACCCCGTGGAATCCGAAATCTCAGAACCCTCGTCCAAAGTGGTATTTTGTGATACAAATTTGGAAAGTTTGGTTTGGTGGGGCACTGTGGGACAAGGCGACGTACATTACTGAGACCTGAGGACTATGATCCGATTATCGTATCACAACCCACTACAAGCTTCCGTGCACCTTTCCGAAGTATGTGTCCTCGGAGGATCGGATACTGCTATATTGCATGGACCCCAAATACCGCTGCGCAGACACCTTCAAGTTGAGAATTTTGGTATCACTCTTACAGAGGACATCGAATATACATTAATTGAAAGTCGGTGATCGATAAGTTCATCAGCTAACTATGGGAGACTGGGTGGATAAATCTGCCCCAGGTTCTACTCACACTTTACGTTATTTGTAGTGGTCACTGGTCTGGGGTATGATCTACACCTAGTGGGGGATGACGGATTTGTATCTCAAGTAGTGCAACATCCTAGGACAGTGGAACAGTGTATTGTGGTTGGACCCTAGAAACTCCAAAACTTGGGTGCGCTACAGGAATAAATGTCAATTTGAAGAAGACTGGACAGCATGCTCAGTCGTATTGTTGTGCTAAGTTGTCCGTGGAGTTGGGTTTATATTTCACCACTTTGATTCGAGATGAGGATGTCATTGATGCTTTCAAGACAAAGGCAGATATAAATGTGAGGCCATTTCACACGTCCGTTCCAAGGTACATATTTGATGACAGTTTACTCGGACATATTTTGTGCCCAGTGACACATGGATGTCGGTAAGGCCACTAGAATATCGAAAGAATAAAAACAAATCACTGAGGATGGAACTAGACTGAGATCAGTTAGCATATTCTTTCATGGAATAATGAACAGAATTACTTAAAAATAAGTCTCCTCTTTGTCGCTTGTAATCGCAAGGTCACTTCCAGCTGCATCGTTTATCTTGTCCACCTTTGGATAAGGGAGGGCAGTAGCTCTCCATCCGCTTCTAAAGGAAGCTACTGCATTTATGAATCCGAAGATAGTGAGCCATATCTAATCGAGTTACATGTGTTAGCGGGCGGCTCTCCTCCCCATGCAAACACATACCTCATTCGTGAAGATGCCTTGCTCGAGGGACCTATAAGAAGCTTGAGAAAGTGACGGGTCTTGGAGAAAACAACTCACCAATGGAGAGCCAACGGTAAATTGGCGGAGTTGGCTACTACTTCATTCCAAAAAGAGTCCCACTTATTCCGAAGATCCTCCTTGTCTTCTGCTACGACTCCCTTGCCCTTCCTCAGATTTTTATCTTTCATGAGTAACAGCTTCCTGTCCTCCATCAAGTGAGCAAACTGGAGGATGACATAGGCTGCCCATGCTCGGCAAGACCACATGACAAGGGAGTTGGCATTCAGATGAATTCGTTTTGATGTGCGTTGAAGAAGTGATATGACGGAGGGGATTGTAGCCGGAATGAGGTTATGTGTACGTAAGTAATAGAGATGTTCCAGTGGATAATACGCCAACATGGACCATCCCTGTAAACGCTCAATTGTGAGGAGAGCGCGTGTAGGCGGAGGATTTCTTTCCATAGATATCATCCATTGCAGGATAGGGAGTAAACCTGTCCGAACAAATGACTGATTTAGCCAATCAGCACCGAAAGGTGGGGTCGCTTACCCCAAAATCTGCCCAACATTTTGAAATCACCAATTGTACCAGAAAAGCGCGCGAACGACGTTGCAACACTGCTGATTGGTTCCCTTCGCAGACCTAGTCGATGCTGGAATTTCGCCCGTGCAAGCAAAACCGGGGAAACGAACTTCATTGTATACTCGATGAGCTGGAAAGAAGGGTGAGTGCCAGAGCGTTGTTCCAAGGTCATAATTCCACACCGTGAATAGTTTGCTGAACAGTACGTGCGCTCGTGAGCGGGAAGCATCAAAGGAGAAAGGCTGTACGCAACTCGGTACCACTCCATGTCGACAAAAATCGGATTAAATGATTGAGAACTTCCGACGGCGGGACAAACGCGAAAGCCCCCAGAGTGGCATCACTGATGTGTGCGAGAGCATCACCTTTGGCTAAGCGGGACATTAGTAGGATATTCGTCAAGGGGTTATCACGCTATAAACGGTGAACTTTTAAAACTCAGACATCGACCCCCTGCTGCCGTACGGGTCAGCTCAGAGCGGCAGCGGTGCCATTTCAGACTCAGCCGAAGGTACTCAGTATTCCGGGCAGCCCAACACTAATATGTAAGTGGGAAGACGGTCGGAATCAGAGTAGGAAAACAGTTTGAATTGAAGTACGAACACAATCAGAATCGACGGAGATCCTCCCTAGTCCGCGCCCCTACCTCGACCGGAGGTAAGCACCATCGTAATCATTCACGAGACGAGGCACAGAGATTTCAATCCATCACCACTTTATGGACACGGTTTTGTTCACCCTCAACTATTCACACGTCTGTGTCCTGCATATACCACGAGAACATCCAGATTCTCCTAGCAGATTAATCCCATGCAAAGGTGTACTTCTGTTTGTCCACATTTACCTACACTTCTTGACTACAACTCTTACTAATAAAAACACATTGCATACACTTTTGATGGAATCCCCTTGGAATTTCTGTCCCACTGTGGACTAGGCACCAAGTTGCAACAATGTCATGTGTCTCCCTTACTAGTTAATCATCCCCTCTCCCTGGTATTCAACGACTCCTGAGCATGGCATTGAACCAGTCCATTTTACTCCATCGGGAAAAGTACTTGAACCATGTTCTTACAAAGTAAGAGAATCACTTTAAAACTAGGCATGGGTGATCTAACTCTCGCATGGGGGGTCTATGAGAGTTCCTGCTCAATTACAGCGATATATACCCGAAGCATGACCGGTATGAGTATCTATAACTCGAAACCAGGATTTCGGGCTAAACGACCCCATTGGTAGCTGTAAGTCACTTAATCTGTTAATGAGTTGTGAACTTTTGTGACACCGTTCAAAGATGCGTGGGATGTCATCAATGGTAGGTCTGGTAAATTTTTGCTGCTGCACACCTGGGTCTTT
>JBBPQT010000812.1:0-11045 GCA_038092715.1 Boletus smithii | reverse complement strand
GCTACCCCCATGAAACCCTCTCAACTCAACACCGGATGCGGCCCGAAATCTCTGCCTTTGTCCGAGAGCTCACCTACCCTGAACTTGTTGATGCTCCCTCGACCTATGAAAGACCCGACATCCGCGGAGTACAATCGAACGTCATCTTTGTGGACCATTCCCATCTCGAAGACGACGACTCGCTCATTGCTGACCGTGCCGACAGTGGCACCAAATCATCGAAGCAAAACACATACGAAGTACAGATGGTGCTCAAGATAGTACGCTACCTCGCACAACAGGGGTACAAAAGCGAGGATATTGTCATTCTCACCCCTTATCTTGGCCAACTTAACCAGCTTCGTGACCACTTGAAGCGCGATAATGACCCAATCCTCAACGAAATGGATTCCTTGGATCTCGCACGCGCCGGCCTGTCCCCCTTTGCGCCACCTGAGCTCAAAGCCAAGAAAGGCCGGATTCATTTAGCTACGATAGGTGAGTAGCATGGTTACGAACGCAACGTTGATTAACGACTCGTTGTAGATAATTATCAGGGAGAGGAAAGCGATATTGTGATCGCGAGCCTGACGAGATCGAACAAATCCAATGCGATCGGCTTCATGGACTCTCCAGAGCGTCTCAACGTCCTCCTCTCACGCGCTCGAAATGGCCTCATTTTGATCGGCAACTCCCGAACGTTTCTGCATTCCAGGAAAGGGGGACCACTCTGGAAACGCCTCTTTGATCTCCTCGAGAAGGGCCAATACGTTTATCAGGGCTTCCCTGTCAAGTGCGAAAGGCATCCCGGACATATCGTTCTCCTCGCGCGTGCGAGCGATTTCGATGATCACTGTCCGGACGGTGGATGCACAGAACCGTGGTGAGTCACATATACCGGCCCCATAAGCTGAACTCTCACGCGACCTGACATTGCCTTTTCAAAAGTGGATTCAAGCTCGCCTGCGGACACACGTGCCCAATGAAGTGCCATTCTCATCGGTCGTCAGGGCTGTGTAGTCCACATGATACGTCACAGTGCAAGTACGAGCTGAGCGTGATGTGTCCAGCGGGTCATCATAGAATCACTTGGGAGTGCCGCCTTGGCCGGCCTTCTGTTTGTTTGGCTTGTGTCAAGGAGGCTGAGCGTCTCGAGGCGATTGCTCGACAGGAGCGCGAGGCGCGGAAGAAGCGCGAGGAAGTTGAGGCTGAGCATCGTCGTCGCATTGCTGAGATGGGAGCCAAGCTACAAGCGGAGAGGGCTGCTGAGGCCGAGCACCGTCGTCGCATTGCTGAAATGGGAGCCAAGCTGCAAGCAGAGAGGGCTGCTGAACAACGGAGGCTTCAGGGAGAACGTGACGCACCCATGCGGGAGGAGCAAAGGAAGCAAGAGAAAGAAACGCGCAGGAGACAGGAAGAAGAAAAGAGGAAGCGAGAGGAGGTGAACGAGCGGCTCCGTCAGGATGCCTTTAGAAGGATGGAACGACAACGGGCGGAAGAGCGAGAGGCAGAAAGGCAACGACAAGAGCAATGGCTTGCTGCAGCTGAGAGACGAGAGAGGTTGGTCGCTGAGAGACGGCGGGAAGACGCTCGTGCTGCGGCGGTTGCACGTGCCAACGAGTACGATGCAGAAAGGGAGAAAGTAGCTAAGGATTCCGATACTTCACGCTGCACTGTTCAGTGATCGCAATTGCAATCAACTTGTCTCCAAGAGGAGTCGAGCCTCGAGGAGAGGGATATCCGACCTCGTGCAACAAATGTGACAGGATGAAGCTCGACGGTCTTCGGACAAGGATATCAGGCTGGTTATACAATAAACTAGAGGCTACTACGTGAATGTACTTATTCTGAGGTAACGGTGAAGAAATTTTGTCCAGGGCGATGCTACGCTTCACAGAGATAAAAGGGACCCAAGACAAGAATGGTGCATCAGACTCCCGAAGTCGCTCGGTCGCATGGTGCAGCCTGCCCACTGTCAGGAATCTTGTCATCTTGAAAGAGACATTTGTAAACATCCTCCGTGACCCTTGGCGCATCATTGTCCATTATCGACCACATTGTTGCGATGACGCCCCTGTACCCCGCAAGAAGCATTCCCGCTGCAAGATGAATTGTTTATGCCATAATGTCCTGCTGCATGGATGGGAAGAAACGAAAATGGCCCGGATGGGCACCAGAAGATCCGAGGCAGTTTACGGCTAGAACTCTGGTTTATCCATCAATAAACATACAAAATGTCACCAACTTGGGGCCCACATACCGAGAAAGCGAGGGCGTCAAGAATCGGGCTTACGACTTTGTCCCACAGGGATGGTAAGATGTGCCCGAACACTTCATCAGGACTCATACCTGAAAGCCTTGCACCTCTGTCCGAGTCATCACGTAAGATGACGCGGCCTTTAAGTGTCAATAACTGATGCAACTTCGTCGTAATTGGTGTACGAGAGTGGGACATGAACGACACGTTCTGAGCCCGTCACGACGACCAATGCATCACAACTATGTTTGCTAGCATTGAGAAAAACGACGGGCCCCGAATGTGGCAAAGAAGAAAGCTGATCGATCGTCTTCGGGAGCAGAAACCGCTCGAAGCCGGGGAGAGCGCGTATTTCTGCAAGAAGCCTCTCTCGTTCGAGAGCAAGTGCGTGGCGTTGTCTGGCCTGGTTCTCCAACAATCCACCCATCATGTTCGAGTGGTTGGTGAACCTGTTGACTGCGGTTTTGCCCTGAGCGCTTGTGTGCTCAAGCTGATACGATACGCGCTCAAACTGAGCGGCGAGTTCAGGATATGCGGTACGAAGATCATCGACAGGAGTGCGAAGTTGTGAGAGCTGACTCCACACGATGGAACGACCTTGCTCAAGCCACTCGACAGCAAGTTCAGGCAGATGCATTTCCAGGGCAGCGGCAGCGGCGTCACAAACTGCGTCTGCAGCTTGGAGGAGTTGATGGTAGCGATCATGAAGGGATAATCCTATCCATGCTAATTGGGGAAGAAGGTCGACAGCAACCCTGTATGCGTCTAGAAGAGACTGGGAATCATGCTGGAGGCGAACACACTGGATCCAAAGCTGTGATGCTCCAAAACGATGTGATGTTGGACTCGTGCGGGAGCGAGCTGCCTGGGACGAATATAAGATGGCTCGGGGAAGGTCAGAACTTGAAAAGTCGCCAGATGGCGCGAAGCGTTTTAAAAGTAACCAACTGAGATCATGCAGCTGTAAAGGCCTGAATAAATGACCATCCGGTGTGAGCTGCAGTGCCTCCTGTGTCATTGATATTGACTTCTCCAGGTCGACAACCTCTCCGAAGCGATGATAGCGAGTCAATAATGAGTCCCCAAGGTTCCCTAGTCGTAAAACCTTGTCTGGATGACCATCTGGTGTGAGCTGCAATGCCTCCTCTCTCATTGATATAGACTTCTCTAGGTCGACGACCTCTCCGAGGTGCTCGTAGCGAGTCGATAATAAGCACCCGAGGTCTGTTAGTGCTGCAGCCTTATCTGAATGACTATCAGGTATGAGCTGCAGTGCCTCCTCTGTCATTGATATCGACTTCTCCAGGTCGGCCACGTCTCCGAAGCGGTGGTAGCGAGTCAATAACGAGTCCCCAAGGTTCCCTAGTCGCACAGCCTTGTGTGGATGACCATCAGGTATAAGCTGCAGTGCCTCATCTGTCATTGATTTCGATGTTGCGCTAATGCAACCAGCTCACATTTGAGGCAACTATGTATTCGTTCCGATCACCGACCCGCTGTTCAATCTTGACTTCAAAAGAAGAGCTTGACGAGGTACCAGCCTCATCGCTTTGGTCCGACAATTCGATGACTATGCGATAATGTTTAGGTGCTCGGAGGAATGGGAAATGGTACTACTCACGTTGAAAGCAGTTGTTATGGTCAAGCAATTCGCCAACAGTGTTTTCGAACTTGCACAGAACCTTTCCATCCCCTAGTGTGGGTCCCAACTCGAACGATGCGAATACCGTGAAAGATACCCTCGATGACCGATTCAAGGGCCTTGGACCTCATTGGGCAAACGACAAGCGACATGTACAATCTCGTCGTCCCATTCGACGACATTCTTGCCCACTGACGCGGGCTTGTTCGAGGTTCGCTGGATCATGTTGTCACTTTCTACAGCAACGTAAAATCCAACAGGAATATGCCTCAGTCTGATGGCAACATCTTTTACGCGAATGCCTGTGCCAGACATGAATGATCGCACAACGTCGTAGTATGGAACTTACGAGTATTTAGGATACATTCTGTTCTGTCCCCAACCGTCGACTCGGAGGAATCCAGCTCATCTGATCTCTCCTGCTTTCGAGTACGATGCGGTAGCTGTATCTATGGGCTAAACTGCGGGGTAGAGCTACGTGAACCGTGTGCACCTACCAGACAGGCGAAGCAAACGCAAGAAACCTGGCGGCATTCGTCAGCAAGGAAAGAGCAAGACGTGTGAGAGACACACTAACCATGAACTTGAATCCGACAACGAAGGGGAAGTAAGGACACGGTAAAGAAATGTGGGATCCGCCAACAAGGAGAGGGCGAGATGTGTGAGCGATACATGCTTAATTCCATGAGCATCGACTTTAAAGCCCTTAGTTCCAGCAGCCAGTAGGTACACCGCACAGCAGCAATTCGGAAGATTAAAGACTTCGATTATGATGCCGGGCCGCTCTGTAATGGCATGTCAATGGGATCCTACGCCGCGATGGAACCATGGAACAAACCTGATATGCGGACCGTGAACAAAGCATAAATGAGGATTTTGTATTCCAGCGCCGAGAGACAAGTCGGGTTTCACTGAGGTCCAGAGTCAGAACTTGGGTGGTTGTTTGCCCCAACGTGGCGTCGACATGATGCTAGATCATAGATAAAATTACCGATAGTACAGTACAGGGATAATTGAGTGTCTGCATAGAGATGTGCATATGGGTGTGTAGATTCATTCCCATCCCAGTTGAATGAATGCCGTGGTGTCGCAAGGCAGGCACCAACAAAACACATGAGCCGACAAGTACAAGGGGGGAAGTAACCCCTCCGGTGTGTGCATACGAAGACAACGGGGTCTAAAACATCATGGACCCGACCATCCCCATCAACTCCCCCGGTTCTGCCATCCCGTTCTGGACTCTCCCCTCCCGTTTCGCTCTCTGCGCCGCCTTGAAATCTGACCCGCCAATCCTGGACCCAGCAGCCATTTTTTGACGAGGACGGATGAGCCCTGCGTCGTCGTCTCCGAGGAGGTGCGCAGGAATGGGCGGGACGGGTGGTAACGCGCCCGTCTGATAGACATGTTTCGTCTTGTGTGGGCGGGACGAGTGTACGCGCGTAGAGAACGTCACCGTATGCACGTTCTCATCAGAGTTGACCGAGAACGCGATCGAGCGCGCGTCGTCCGCCCGGTGTACGACCGAGCGTGCGCGTGCCCGGGGTGCCTTTTTGGACGAGGTGGATGCTCTCGGGGTGCGAGGGACGGCGGTGGCGGGTTCGTCGCCAAGTTTGCGATGGAGTCGTTCGAGCTTGGTGCGTCGCTGGGTGATGTCAGACGGCGCGTCCGAGGGAGCGTTGGACACGATGGAGGGGGCGACGGAGAGCACCGAGCCGCGACGCGTTAGGGGGCAGTGGTACACAGGAAACGTGGGGGTGTCGGTGCCAGGGGCGATGGTGCGGTTGAGCTCGAGACACGAGGAGGTGAATGGTCGAGAGGGGATCGCTGCAGGATGGTGAGTCAGAGTCAGAGAAAAAGGTATGACGCGTGACGTACGTGGACTGTCGTCGTCAAGCACGCGACCCAAGACCTTGTAGAGTTTCCTGGAGAGACGAACAAGGGCAGAGCGTTCATGGGATGAGAGTGTGTTGGAAGTGGGTGGGGGCATTGTTTACAGTCCTTGTAACCGGTACCAGACCAGAAGATGAGGATGGAAACGAGGATGCAGAGAGGGTTTATAGGGCATTTCTGAGGGGGAGAATGTGCGGAACTGCATACCATATAAGAAACAAGAGGACGTCCATTTCAGCAACGTACCAAGTAGCAGACAAAGAACTCGCTCATTGAAGAACAAGGACTCGTCGCGTATCCTCGGATAGTTCGGAAAATGCCGAGATTTAGCCGCTCAGCGAGCGTCACTTTGAACAGATCTTCAACCTGGTAGTATCTTCGTCACTGAAAATCAGAACGACATCTTGTGCGTACCATTGCTGAAGCGTTGGACACGCGGCGCACTGGTCCAGGTGCGAGTCTGACCGCGTCGTGTCAACTGTAGGATGTTTGCCTGCCATCGATATAGCGGACTTCAGAGGTCTGAACTGATTCAATTTATCATAAAGAAATTGGGGTGCTGATGATCAATTCCCAGCTTTCGTGCTTCCTCAGCGTATCTCTGGAACAAGACAGATTCGCTCTGTTGGCCTCCCGATTGTGCGTGTGATTCAAGTTACTCAAGTAAACCCTAGTGACAATACACGAATGACTTCACGGTATGTTCTTCGTGGACGATCCCTTTATAGTAACTCAGTCATAAACCCCATTGCTATGAGTATGTCATTCATCAATCGTCCCAAGTAACCCGCCACGTCTTTCACCAACCATGGCCCCTACCGCCCTCGAGTTCCCTGACTTGGTCAACTTTCATATGGAAAGAAACCCCTGGTCTTCCGATCTTCGTTTACGTGGATGAGAACGTTCCTGACAAACTGACTGAAATCTCATTTCTTGAATGCCGCTCACCGAGTCGCGCATGTTCCTCGCCCCTCCCGTAAAGGTCCAGATGGAGAGGTTGTCATGATTATTGCCAATACGGACCCAATATTGTACCTGGGCAGAGATCACTGCATTCGTGCGACGCGCGATCATCATCAAGCGAAAAGGATGTCCTCCAGACTGTCCCATTCGGGGACTGGTTTGCGTTGTTGGAGAAGAACGCTGAGAACGCGTCAGAAGAGGTCCTGGTGAAGATCGTGAGTAGATTCAGATCCTGACCACTGCCTAGATGATGATCGCTAACGTGCCCAATCATGTCCGACACAGCTGGCGATCAAGCTGCTCGAGTTCTTCCGCGCTTTGGCGTTGGGAGACCAAGCTCACTGGAGCCTCGGTGTTGGTACCGCTGCGGAGGCGGCAGGGATACTGCTTGTAGGTACCGACTCGGGTTGTGCTTGAAGTCATGCTAATGATTACTTAAATGGAAGAATCCCGGGCGGTTCAACTTGGTTCGCGGTCTGTGGTAAAACGAACGCTGAACGAGCAGCAACTTGATCTATCATAGGAACTTCTAAGGACTGAACATCAAAGCCTTGATGGGTGTAATCTACTCATAAAGGTCCCTTTGCGTTCCAATACTTGACCCATGAATAGGCTTCTGTCTCTCCCACAGGCCGCATCTGCGCCACGGTCTTGCTGACGAGTTGCGACTTGGTGGTGCTGAACTCGGGAATACCACCGACCTCACTGAGGGACCCTTGCGCCTGCGCCAACTCATCATTACGAGCCATACCACGGAAAAATTCGACAAGTTTGATGGCAGGCTTGCAAAGAACATACATATCAGCGCATGCACACACACTTTTTACGAGGACTGAGAAATATCATCAAGTACGTGACACTCACGATATTGACGAGGTCTTCGGGCGAGGCGTCTTCGGCCTTGTTCTCCAGGCGGACCACCCAGTCCACGAACGGGATCATTGTCAGATGGTCGTTACGCAATGATTTTTGCTTCACAATTGCGTCTCGGATGGAAGTCATGATGTCGGTCCAGGATGGACGCTGGGGATTGACGATGTTGAGTGCCTGTGGGGCATCCTTTGCGAATACAACGTCCAAGACGGATGCTGCCACATCCTCGGCTCGCATCCAAGAAACCACCTAAACGCCATCGTGCTCTGAGTTTCATCAATCCTCAAACGATGCACGTCACGTACCCCGTGTGAATCAGGAAACGCCCCCAGAGCGATACTAGACTTGACGATGATAGGTACCCAATCCGTCGTTGCCCAAGAACCGTTGGGGCCTCCGGCTATCTGGCCAATCCGGAGCGAAGTTGCGAGCAGACCGCTCTTGACGATGATCTAGAACAACGCATGAGTCTCGCGGATCGCCTCCCATCCAGATGGTCATGTTGCCCACCCGTTCACAGACGTATTTAGATTCCCCATATCCATATCCCACAGCGAAGGAAGGGTCTGACTGACTCTCCTCCGGGAATGGTCCTTGCGCGCGATCCCAGGATTGCGCAGTGCCGACTGATGACGTGAACACAAATCGAAGTGAGTGTCCGTGGCGCGATTCCAATGCGAGATCGATCAGGTTCCGAGTTGCTTTGATGTTCGGTTCAAACGAGGCGAGGGATAAGTTGAAGTCAAGGCGCCATGCGTTATGGATGATAGTGGTAACCGAGTTCCGGATCTATTCAAGCTGTTCAGCACAGTGGGCATAGCGTGATGCGAATCCGTACCTCCTCATATAATGCGGGCGAGAAACCACAGTTGTCTCGGGAAGCTTCGGCTTCGACATGGACAAGCTTTCCGGAACTCAAAAGATCAACGGAAAGACCCCGATCAACAAACGCGGACCTCTGTCGCTCCTCAATCGAACTAGACGAAGGTCGGTTCAGGGCATATACCCTTTCAACCGCCGGGTTTTCTATGAGCTGTGACAGAAGGAACGATCCGAGGCCACCGGTAGATCCAGTAAGCAACACAACTGCACGATCGTTGTATGTTCCGTTGTGTGATGTACCATCAACCGATGCAGGAAAACCAGACAACCTAATGGAGTACTTGTCTATCATGGCGTCCATCGCTTGAACGCGCTGTTGCTTGAGGTTCATTGGCAAGCATTGCGATGTTCCACGTTTGTCAACGAGGTTAGCGATATGAGTTGCAAGAAGTTCGAGCGTCGGATTTTCAAAAATGATACTCGGGGAGATACGAGAAACTGTGTCACGTATCTTGGAATCAGGTGAACTGCGCAGAGCACTGAAGAGCCGATTTCGAAGGTATGTGACACTCAAACTGCAGAATGAGGGTGAGATTGCAAATACGTCCGCCGTCTAGAACGGCCCACCTGTCGAAGCCCTGAGCAAACAAGTCAGTGCTGGGATTGATATTGTGTCCCTGGCTGATTGCGGATGCATGCTTCGTTAACCATTCCTGGACGGCTTCAGCATCCCAAGTGGATGGCCCATCTGATACACTGGATGACTTATAAGTAGCTTCCACGACGTCGTATCTAGGGGAAGACCAGCCTTCACAAATGTTCTAGATAGTGAAGAGAGATACGCACAATGCATTAATTTTAGCTGTGTATGCCTTGATTGTCTCCTTCTTCTGTACAGTTCCCTTGGGAGTTCTCACCATCGGCTGCTCGGGATCTACGATGAGAATCATTTCTTTGAATATTCTACTGAATGCGGGTGCAATTTTGTTTGCCTCATCGACAAGTGACCTTGTATATCATGGTCAGTATGTCTGGTGATTCCTTCGGGGACCAATTTTGGAGGGACGTACCAAATCTTGTTCCTGAACGCCGCCACGGCACTATCATCCCGAGTGTCGACGAGGTGCTCTGTTCGAGGCTCAACTAAAACCCCGACCTGGTTTCTTTCTCGTCCGAATATAACCACACCCTGGAGCAGCGGGCTGGAGTTGATGACACCCTCCATAGGGGCAGGCACCGTTTTTTCTCCAGAGGCGAGAGTGATGACATCGTCCACTCTCCCAACGCTAGTCACGTAGATCAATCATCGAGTAAGAAGATGTGTAACAAAGCTCACATTTTCCATAGATCCTTCGTAGGATGCTTGACGAATAAATCAGATGTTGCATACCCCTTTACGTCGGGGAGGTTCTCGATGGCCATTTGGTTATTGTCGGTCGTCTATATCTATCATGAATCTTCAACAAAGATGGAAGAGAGGAAGAGACGTACCAATATTTGGCATTCATAGGTGTCATCATCATGCGGAACCCACCTTATCTTGACCTTATCCGAGAAACGCATCCAATTCCAGTCACCATCCTGGATGTCCTTTCTTTCAGGAAGTGGTACGGGACCACCAAACTCCGTGCCACCGTATCCCAGTCCGAGTGCAACACCAGCATCATACAATGCATTCCCGATCTTTTCCGCCAAGGGACCTCCTCCATACATCTAGAAAGACAATGTTTATGTCAAGGTTCGATAGACGCAGCAACATCGATACTTGCAACCAAATCCAGATTCTTGAGAACTTTCACGGCCTCTTCGGAGGCTGCCCACTGTTCCAAAAATGTCGGAACTGTCATCAACACCTTGCAATTAGTGCGCCAGATACAATCCAATATATTGTCGGATGTGGGTATGACAGGGGCAGCTTGCGTATCGGTCACAGATTGTGGTGGATAGATGACCGCTGAGACGAAGCATGCAATTGGAAGATAGATATGCATCATCACGCCATAGCCATGGAAAGGAGGCAGTGCCATGACAGCTATCCGTTCACGAGCAGGCAAGCGATGGAAATACTCCATCACGGCTAGGGTTGTATATTCGTATAAATGACCGCCACAATGCTAAGAACAGCATAGACTTACGCTGCGTCATCAGGTGGATCTGGACCTTGTGGGTGTGCGGTATTGGCTTTGGGAAACCGGTGCTGCCAGAGGAGTGAATGTAGAACGAAGGCTCGTTCAAGTCTGGGCGTGATGCAGCTGGGGGATAGGGCACAAACGGGTCAGCTTCGACCTCCTTTCCAAGCTTCGGGAACGCATATGATAGCGTTGGAATTTCGTCGATAGTCAATTCACGACCAGAAACCATCGTGCGAACTTCGTCAATCAAACTTTGGTGTGTGTGGTGTAGTGTCACGATCCGCGAACAGCTGGTCTTCTTCATCATATCCACTACTGCAGGGGCAGAATTTCTTGGTGACACCGGGAATGGCTGATGCGCAATGAAAGATTGTTCTTCCTACGACAGTCAGGTAGATACACTCACAGTCAGACCTGCAACGGACATTCCAACAAGAATAGCATGATAGAGGATAGTGTCGCAGTTTGCAATGATCATAACGACCTG
>JBBPQT010000811.1:0-11046 GCA_038092715.1 Boletus smithii | reverse complement strand
CTCAGGATCCTTGTGGACCTTGGAACTCACCTCGTAATCAAAACCACTAGACATACCACCCTCGTAACCCCAAAAAGAGTCAGATGTCGTAACCAGAGACAAGGAAACTTCGCTCAAGGCGGGCTGAATACTACTCAAGAACTCGCAAAGAGGTTGTGGCGTCGGGTAAGAGCGAAGGAAGCCTTCGAGTGATGAAACTACATCCTTCGCAGGAGGTCTCTGATCAATTGATGACCAGCATTGTTCGATGAGCGCCCAGTGGATATCTTGAATTGGGCGCGATTCCGGTCGAGCAGGCTTATGACCCTTGGACAACCGTAGCATTACCGCGTTATCATTTCGTACTTCCGACCACGGAAACATTCCGGACAATACCTGTAAAAAATGAGAGAAGATACGGGTTATAAATGGTGGACTTGCCAAAAAAGCTAAGTTTCCGAGAGAATAAATGTCGCTTTGGGTGGTGCGCTCGATATCTCCCACCAAAAAATGCTCAGGAGCAGCCCAGCGTATAGCGTCAGGTCCTCTTGTGGTCGTCTGGAGGTAAGCTAAAGCTTCTGGTATTTCCCCCAGCAGGGAGGTAAACCCGAAATCAACTAATCGTGCAGTGTGATTGTCATCGAGGAGTACGTTGTTCTTTGCCATATTCAGCTTGAAAGTAAAAATACCATATGTTTGTTGACGACGTACGCATGAAAGATCGCCATGAATGATAGGCTGGGGGGAAGAGAAAGAGTGTACTGTGGATGGTGTTTCAATACAGTCTCGGCACATATTCATGTTAAATCCTTACGGTAGGAGAGCCCATTGGAAATATCAAGTAGCTACCGAAGAACACACCCAGGTCAGAATCCTTGGCATCCGTCCAAGGTACACTGTCACAACATACCAATTGGAGCCGGTGGGCATCCGTGAGGTTGTCATTGTGGTTCTCCAAGAAAGCATGAAGTGTTCCGTTCGTCATCCATAATGACACCAAGGATGCACACCCCTCTCTTCCGAATCCATATGTGATGCCCAGGAATGGCACGATGTTGGGGTGGCTCACTCTCTTCCATATTCCCATTTCCCGTCTAATCATCTAGTAAAGACATAGCAACTTCGCTCGAGTCCATAAAGCGGGCGACTCACCCGAGCGATTTGATCCTTACCCGTTCCTCGGCTGTTCATTGAAAACCTGAACCGAAACGCTTTCACGGCTACCTGAGCCGGGGTAAGGACGCGGCGCGATTGGAATGATGGTGAAATGGCACACAGACCTCCTTTATGCCTTCCGAGTCATTGCTGTTGTGTTGACACTTATAAACGTCAGCGAAGCCTCCTGCTTCGTAGTAGTGGTCGCTAAATCGGATGATCTTGTCAGAGAGATCAGCAATGGTGCAATGTCGTTGTGGAGTTCCAGATGCCATTGATATTCAGGTTTCAGTTTGATTGATGCCCATAAGTCAACAGGCCTGATCAAATCCTAGAGGTATTTGCCAGTGGGTTCTCAAAGCAGAGAAGAACGGGAGTTGCAGCTTTTGAGCGCCAATTGAACACGAGTTGCGCGAAACGTGTCACCTGTCAGGACGCACATATAGTAGTACATAGGTGGCAGTCCGACTCCCATTCGAGTGAGTCCCAACTGAGAGGACCGTCACTAACTGGGAGCAGGAACCAATAATGTCCGGATCAATACTTACGTACTACACAGAACCTTGTAAGCGTCGGGTCAGGCTCATGAATTCCCGGGCAGAGGGATTAAACTTTAAGGTTGTTCTGGTTTTCAATTTCTGCAAAGCCATTCGGAACATCCCACCACTCATGATCAGTACTCAGTATCCGGGAGCCTAGAAGGCTCTGAGGTTGAGCAACGTAAATATTATCTGGAAGGGATAGGTCTAACGTCGACCATTTGCCCGTGCTTGAGCGTGTGGGGGAGGCTATCTACAGCGGACTCGAGAAGGCATTCGCTTGGTTCGTTCTCCGTAAACATCCATCTCACTACTAATCGGACTGATCGTTAAGAAAGACGTGAAGGATGCGTACAGTTGGTTAGCAAGAGTCTATCGAGAAGGGGACCAAATTTGCTTGTTTGGTACGTCCAGTTTCCCGTTCGCTCTAGCAGATGGTGGTGATAGGTTTGCAGGATTCTCTCGAGGCGCACTTCAAGTGCGGGCACTTGCTAGTATGATCCACGAGGCAAGCCGTGTACCAATTGTGGTATCGATGACGATTGATGGATTCACATTTATCACAAGTTGGTTTGGTGAAGGAGGAGCAAACTGAACCGTCAGTGTCCCCGTTGTCATTTTACATGAGTTCCGTACTCCACTATGATTGTTACCTCACCATCGACCCGCATAAACCGGAGATACGATATTCGGTAACACAATTCAGGACTCAGGAAGGCCTTTTGTTGGCCGGGTGTGAGGATTCATTTTGTGGGCGTCTGGTGTGCCTCTATCATGCCCTTCGTGATATGCTAAGCTGACTTTGACCAGGGATGCGGTGGCGTCTCTGGGTTTCATCAAGAAAGTTGTCTACGTCACTGAGCCCGCATCGGTAGCAAATGCTTGCCATATCCGACATGCACTTGCCCTTGGTGAACGTCGAGTCGAGTTCATGCTGGAGTACTTTGCAGAAGTTAACTTAAGAATACTATAGGAAGTTCCAACTCCGCCGTCGGTGATGTTAAAGAAGTATGGTTTGCTGGTAGCTATTCTGATGTGTATATTATACCTCAATCTATGGAAAGGATCGATCTGATGCATTCGCATCCAGTGGTGGGACTCACCGGCCATTTCATCAAATGCATACATACTCTGAGGACGACGATCCCGAGCCTTCCACTGTCTTTACTGGCAACGTGCCGCTTTTACTATGGATGAGACAGGAGGCTGCCGTCAACGGTTTAGTATTCGAGCCAAATGTGTTTGCCTTGCCCATTCCTCACGAGGTATCGTTCACTCGTACTGGCAAGCACAAGTGGAGGTAACGCCATCCTGGTGGATTCAACTTTCTCGCTTATCGTCTGCAGGTTACACATGTCTCGTACTCCGAGTCGTTCGGTCATTAAATTCCTGGTCAACAGATTCATCCCTCCGTCACTTTGTCTGGGGACGTGTATACACCCGTGCAGCATGAAGAGAAGGATCTCCCTGCGGTCGCACTCTATGCTGAAGGCGACCAACGGAAGACGATGATCGCCAGGGACACAGAACAGACTGCGAGGCAATCCGAGGAAATTGAGAAACTTCGACATGAACTCTCCGAATCCCACCATCAGATCGCTGACCTCCAGAAGCTGAAGTTCAATCCAGAGACCTGGCCGGGGAAATTGAGAAACGTCAATGTGATCTCTCCGAATCCCACCATCAGATCGCTGAGCTCCAGAAGCGCTGTGAAGCTCAATCCAAAGACCTGGAAAACTCAAATGGCTTCCTCAACACTGCAGATGAATCCTTGGACTCGGATATTATCCAGGCTGTCCAGAGATTGAATGCAGAGGTATAGCAAAACACTATATATATGGCTGACTGCTTCGCGGGAGATCTCGAGTTGAACAACGTCAGGACGAACCTGACGAAGCAACAGTTCACTGTGCAAAATACTTCAGACCACATAGGCCAGGCTTTGGTGAAATCCTTGGGAACGAAGATATCAGAGGATATCCCTATGTTACTCCAGATTGCTTTCCAAGCCTACCTTGCGTCCGTACTTTGCGAGACAGCATCCTCCTGGGCATTTAAGCCAGCGCACAATGCATTCATCGATGGCATATATCAGAGGTTGCGTAGAGCAGGTGAGAAACCAGATGCTCGAATGTGTTCCTTTCCAGCTGATGAGAAGAGAAAAATTTGGTTAACAGAGGCGCAAACTATTCCCGGACATTGGCGTTCCCTTGCTTCAAGTGTTCGTATCGTTCGCAATTGGATTAACGACCCAGGGTCCCTTGTCAAAGGGATCATTGCAGGCCTTTCTGACATCCTGTTAGCTGCAGGCTGCACCGCTACTCAATCCGACGTCATATCGAAGGTCACATCCAAGTTCGAGGGGAAAATAACATTGCTTGTCGAGCTTGCTGGGCGCCTCAACAAGTTGTTCGATGAAGTGATTTCGAGTAATTTCGAGGTCTTCATAGTTCGTCCTGGCGAGAAGTTCGAGAGCAAGGAGATGGAAGACGCGGATGGCGGTCAGGCTGGGATCCAAGAGGGACCAGTGCGACACACTTGGGGTTGACAAAGCGGTTACCAACAGGAACATTGTAGAGGTAAAAGGTGAATGCGATTGTCCTTAAGGCAAAGGTTCTACTTGAGTCCTTTTTAAATACTGAAGATTAGTAGAAAAGGCGTTCTAGGTTCCGAGTCTGTCCCATCGCGCGGCATGCGGTGTTCGCGATGACACTCTAATCTCATTAAATACTAAACTGTCGTTTTGCGTTAGATACTACTCCTAGGCCTGATGGTAGTGAGGGCTACGCACAGAGGGGCACGATTCAAGGTTTTGAGTTCAGTGCGTTGGAACGGCCTGCTCTAAGAGCCGGCGGGACTGACACAAACACAGCTACAAACCTCTCAGGGGGCATGTTCAACCTGACTCCTGCCTATATGCTGTAGATCGCGAGGAGGAGTGAAGGCTCCCCGAGAATCTGTGGAAAGCCAGGCGAGTCACGGCTTCGTTGCAAATTGGACCACAATGAATGCCTGGCAATACAGCCTCGTGTATGTATCGTTTTCAAGCCGCCACAACTCCATCCCACGTTCCATCCGAGTGTCGACCTTCCAGGGCACGATAAAGACCCGAATACCATACGACCAAGACATCAAACATTCCTCAGCCCCTGGCAGGTCTCCGTCAAGGTAGTTGAAATCATAATGTCGACGCCTGCCGCACCCACCGAGTCTGGTTCTCGGAGAGCGTATGTAGTCCAGGAATCCAAGCACACACTGCGATCCTTATCTTAGTTCAGGCGTGTAGTGGATTTTATCAAAAGCATGGACTTTCGACGACAGCAGTCATCGCGACCAAGGCTTCAACGAAGGCAGCATTCCCTTCATCCGGACAGTGAGATAGTGCCAGCCCAACCCGTGAGCCAGGAGTCGAAGAAGACAGAGGAATTACTAGAGAACACCACGGTACGGCAACATGTACGCACAGAACGCAAGGTCGTAATCTCATCACCTTTCTAATTACAGTCCAATCGGAGTTCTGGAGAAGCAGAGGAAGAGAGCGTACCAAACAAGAAGGGTGAGGTGGTCATCCAGCAGGAAAAACCGTCAAGGAAGAAGGATGAGGTGGTCATCCAGCAGGAGAAACTGCCAAGGAAGAAGGATGAGGTGGTCATCCAGCGGGAGAAACCGCCAAGGATGAAGGATGAGGTGGTCATCCAGCAGGAGAAACTGCCAAGGAAGAAGGATGAGGTGGTCATCCAGCGGGAGAAACTGCCAAGGAAGAAGGATGAGGTGGTCATCCAGCGGGAGAAACCGCCAAGGATGAAGGATGAGGTGGTCATCCAGCGGGAGAAACTGCCAAGGAAGAAGGATGAGGTGGTCATCCAGCAGGAGAAACCGCCAAGGAGGAAAGTCGAGGAGAGTGCCAAGGTAACGAGACGATCGCTTTCAATGCGAGGAACAAACATGATTCAAATCGTTTTCGAATAGCAATTCAAATTACCTGAGCATGGAAAGCATGTCCAGAGTACCTCGCGTACAGCCCTCACTGGTCCTACTAAACTCATTGTCGCGTTTGACATTGGTACGACCTACAGCGGTATCTCATACTGTATCCAAGAGCCCGGTCGAGTTCCTGAGATTCTCGGAGTTACGAGGCAAGCCTTTCATTTCTCTGTACTATCTACTTCACTGGCCATAGATTTCCTGCGCAGAAACTAGTCCGCGGTGACGCCAAGGTGCCATCTCTCTTGTACTACGACAAGAGCGGTAATGTCAGAGCGGCTGGCGCCGAAGTACTCGCTGAAAGTGTTACTCAGGTTGCGTCAACAGAGGGATGGACGAAGGCTGAATGGTTGGTTGTTCAGGTTGTTCACCGTGGAGGTCGTTCGTGGGACTCATACTCATCCATGAAATCCAGGTGGAAGCTTCACCTCCGCCCGAACCATTTATCCTCCCTTATTAGTCCAGAAGATGATTTACCCCCACTCCCAACTGGAAAATCTGCCATCGACGTTCTTACTGATTTTATCAAGTATCTGTTTCAGTGCGCCAAGACCTACATTCTGGAACATCATCTTTCATTCACTTGGTCAACCGTCGAGCACTCCATTGAATACATCTTCACTCACCCAAATGGCTGGGAAGGTGTACAACAGCTATACCATCAGGCGATTGAGAGTGCCGGCCTCATCCCCTGTACAGCTGAGGGGAGATCCCGTGTCCACATGCTAACGGAAGGCGAAGCGAGCCTTCACTTCTGCGTCCCAAACCTTCTCAACGTGGAGACAGCCAATCTGTCAGTTCCTCGAGGGGTCGTCATCATCGACGCTGGCGGTGGGACCATTGATTTGAGCATGTTTTCGATGACGTCCAACCCGATCTCCTGCGAGGAGATTGCTCTAGCTGAGTGTATGTAGCTATCGCCGACCGCGGAACCCCTATTTATTCTTCCCTATACCTCTAGGTCGACTGCAGGGTGCAGTCTTTGTTACTCGTCGAGCTAGGGCTCTGTTGCAAAGTCGGTGGTTTGTTCCTTCGATATGTTGTCAGTGATGAACCCGAGACACTCTTAAAATAGAACAGCTTCAAGGCTGGGAGCATTCCAGCGAGGAGGATATATCTGAATTTACACGCGAATTCGACCAGTCAGCGAAACTTATCATCAAGAGTGATCAAGAACCGGCTTACGTCAGGGTTGCTGGTCGTCGCTACAACAATTCAAAGTATAACATCTCATTTGGGAGGCTGAAGTTGACGGGGTAGGATTTCGTTCGAGCTAAGCCATCGCCACTGATTGGTTGATATCATATTTGTTAGTCAAGAAGCCACCGGCCTGTTCAACGATTCTGTCGACGCCATCATTGACGCATTCGAGAAACAACAGAAATTTTCGACGATGCCGATTGCTGTGGGTTTTACCTTGTTGGAATAACTCGTCACGTTTATCTCTATTTTCAGATGGCATTCCTTGTTGGAGGGTTTTCAACAAATGACTGGCTCTGGTCTCGGCTCCAGTCGTATTTCAAGACCAAGAACATTGACATTTGCCGTCCGGACAATTATATGTATGTGCTTGCCTCGCATGCTCGCAAATTTTGCTGACGCGCTTTTAGCAACAAGGCAGTTGCTGATGGGGCAGTGTTATGTCACGTCGATCGTGATAATCATCTGGTCGCGTCGCAAGTTGTGCGTAGATTATGTGATGTGGTGTGTGCGCTGCTCGTCAAGGCAAACAATTTGTTGACTACTGTGGATTGAGGAGGCCATACAGAGCATGAAGCAGTCAAAGTCTGAAACCCGGGCAAAGGCTGCTCTCGAGGCTGTCAACTCCCTTCGTGTACATGGGGAGAGCTCAGGTGTGTTTATCAACACCCAGAATTGCGCGTCATTGACATCCACATCGATTAGACAACAAGATCACGCACCTTGAAAAAAATGATGCGGAACTCTGCGCCAAGCTTGCTGAGAGCGCTGACGAAAAGGATAGCCTCACAAAGACTATAGAGTTTCTTCATGCAGTCCTTCGTGCACATGAGCAGAAACATGAATGCGAAGTCCTGTATGCTCAAGGACGCATAAATGATGCTGCAGAGTTCCTTATCCAGATTGCGAATAGTGCAAGCGAGGCGGTGAGAGCTAACAAGTTAATCGTTGACTGGCTTACTGGTGAGTTTCATTGTCGCACATGAAAGAGTATTTAATTTCTCTCATCAGAGTTTACGAACCGATGCGTATCGACGCTGGAAATAACTGGAGATGAGGCGTCAAACGTCAACAAACACGACGAAGCGGTTATAGCATACTCCACTGCGTTGTCCCTCAGCCATTCAACTCCGAATACTGTACTAATCAAGTGGGCGAGTACGGTGTTGTTACGTAGCTCAGGGGATGACGCACTGGCTGCTGCTACCGAGGTATGTTCTTCATGATGGTCTGAAGCTGGACATAGATTCTTTTTTTTGGTTCAGTTCAAGCTTCCGAAGTTTGATATTTGCCGCGCGGTTTGCGACGTCCTGGAAGGGAAAGGTCGTGTCACGGAGGCAATTGCGTGTTTTCGACAGATGGAGAGCGAACTAGCAGAGGACACGAGTTTTCGTGATGCGCGAGCACAGTGGGGACTCGGTGAGTGACTGCATGAGCATTGCACTCAAGGATTGTTTGAACGTCCCGCACAGATTTTCAGTGTCGCTGTAGAGCGAGCCTAGAGAAGCTCGGCGACATTGCAATGGACTCAGAAAACTGCGATGATGCCACGGAACACGTTTCGACAATATTATCAGTGAACGTCAACAAACATGACGAAGCGGTCAAAGCATACTCCACTGCGTTGTCCCTCAGCCATTCGACTCCGAATACTGTACTAATCAAGTGGGCGAGTGCGGTGTTGATACGTGGCTCAGCGGATGACGCATTGGCTGCTGCTACCAAGGTATGCTCTTCATGACAGTCTGAAGCCGGAGATCGACTTTGTCTTGGTTCAGTTCAAGCTTCCGAAGTTTGTCATTTTCCGCTCGATTTGCGACGTTCTAGAGGGGAAAGGTCATGTCACGGATGCAATTGCGTGTTTCCGACAGATGGAGAACGAACTAGCAGAGGATACGAGTTTCCATGATGAGCGAGCGCAGTGGGGATTCGGTGAGTTGTTGCGTAAGTAATGAACCAAAGATTGCCTGAGCGTCCTACAGACTTTCAACGTCGCTGTAGAGAGAGGCTAGACAAGCTCGGCGACGTTGCAATGGACTCTGACAACTACAGTGAAGCCGCGGAACACTTGTCAAGAATATTGTCGCTCAACCCGGTGGATCGCGTGGATATTCTCATCAAGCGGAGCAAAGCACGAGCATTAATGCAGTCGTGGGACGAGGCGTTGAGTGATGCCGACGAGGTATAATTCGTGCCTCAATGTTTCAGACAGTATCATTAACACAGCGCAGGTCGTCAACCTCAACCAGTCATGCTATCGAGGCTACGAGATGAAGCGTGCCGCATTACATGGCGCGGGCCGCCATGCGGAGGCCGTCAAAGCATTCGACACCATACTCACAAAGCTGAAGGAATCTCCCGACGGAGACATTCGCAGTGAGTTATTTCCTCGGTGTTACTCAGACCCCTGCATGTTGATTGACATTGATGATAGAACTCGGTTGTCAATATGTCGATGCAAGACCCACGATTCAACGCATTGTCGAGGACACCATCCGTCCCATGCCACGGGTGCTGATTGACACCACCACTGGTCGTCTGTATGACAAGCAACAGCAAGCGGAAGCATTCGAGTCCCTCCCAGTTTATAGTGAGCTGGTATCGTCGATGACAACAAAGCTAGACCGTGCACGCATACGGGGGGCAGTGCAAGAGTTCTACCGATACGTGATGCTCTCACACAAGTGGGAGTACGGTGAACCTCTTCTTCAGAAGGTGGAAAACATCTCGATCTACGATCTAGAAGCATCTCTTGCGAACATCAAGCTACGGGAGTTTTGCAGGCTCGTGCGTTATCTCGGCTTCCGGTGGGCATGGAGTGACAACTCCTGTGTGGACAAGTCAAATAATGTGGTGTTGCAAGAGGCATTGGTTGCCATGTTCGCATGGTATCGTGGCTCGTCGCGCACCATTGTCTACCTTCGAGGTGTTTTGTCGGAGTCCCAGCTCCCTTATGGTCTCCGGGAGAGCATCTGGAACACTCGAGCATGGACATACCAGGAATATGTTGCTGCAGAGATCATCCTGTTCTACACCGAGGACTGGAAGCCGTACCTTGGCTTGACTTTGTCCAACCACAAAGAGTCGCCTGACATCATTTCCGAGATGCAGCAGGCGACAGGAGTGTCTGCGAAGGAGATGTCCATACTTCGACTAGCTCTGGACAGGGTGCGCGAGAAGCTTTATTTGGCTTCGAGGCATAAAACGACACTCGTAGAAGACGCTGCATACTCACTGTTCGGAATCTTCAATGTGGCCATCCCAGTCATATATGGAGAGGGTAATCGCGCAGTGGGTCGTTTCCTGGATCACGTCCTGACCGGATCAGGAGATGTCACAGTTCTTGCTTGGACCGGGACCTCG
This sequence comes from Boletus smithii, assembly GCA_038092715.1. Classification (NCBI taxonomy): domain Eukaryota; kingdom Fungi; phylum Basidiomycota; class Agaricomycetes; order Boletales; family Boletaceae; genus Boletus; species Boletus smithii. The sequence goes on along the minus strand of JBBPQT010000811.1, from coordinate 826 downwards.
GGCGATTACAATAGCTGTCTACCCATGGACCTCACTGTCTACAACCCACGTGTACCGCTACACATCCCACACCAATCGAGAAGGCTGAGATGGACAGCATCATTATGGAATTGCGTTCATCCTTGCCTGATATCTCCAACCTTATGATGCTATATAAGCAGCTCATCGAGTTTTCCTCTCCATCACTTGCTGCTAGTCGACTGAGACTCCCTGGGATTACTTGTTCCATCACCGACGAGCTTGTCCAGACCTCAGAATCATACTCAGAGACCAGCCTCCACTGGCATATATATCGTGCGACGACGACGATGTTTGGGGACATAGAGATCAAGACGACAGAGGACTTGACCGGGATGGAGGATCTCCGTCTTGTTCATCCATGGATTCGCCCTCTACTCGACCAAGAGCACTTGCGTGGTCCGGCTGCGCTTGACAAAACCACACAAGCATTACGGCTCGTTGCTCGGCTCAGACAATCATTCGGGGCGCTCTTGTTCACGTCACCTTCACGTGCGGAGTATAGACGGATCGCAGCGGACAGTTTGATCATGGCTCAAATTAGCGAGGAGGTATCGTTGGATTCATTGATGACTGGCATCTGTACAATCGAGATAAAGTAATCATAATTCGAGTACGCATTCCAGGATCCTGCTGAGGTACTTGTTTGAAGGGACGATACATCTCTCGCGTTAGTTTCTTGGTAGTCATATTGTAGCCTAAGCAGTCCTGCATAAGTTGTTGCCTGGGCCATTAACCATCGTGTTCCATCGCGTTCAGAGCTTTGCTTCCGCGATGCGCCCAGTCTTGCGGGAAGATCGCTCCCGAT
>JBBPQT010000810.1:0-11052 GCA_038092715.1 Boletus smithii | reverse complement strand
CTTGCCTGCTTGTCTCAGTGTTTCCCGCCGTCGGCCACGGCAGGTTTCCATCGGTACGGTGATCGATCGCCTTGTGCTCTCTTCGACTCCCTTCGTTATCATCCTCGCAAGGTCACAAGTGCTCTCAAAACGAACAAATATGGACAGCACTGGTTGGCGTGCTCACAGAAAAGCGCAGAAAGTAAGCTCCCTCTTTGCTGCCGCATCAGCGTACCGTCGATAGTGTGAGTAGCGTCTAATCCGATTGTGACAGGATGAATATTACTACCAAATGCAGAGCCAGAGGGGGCCAGATGGCAAATTTATCCCAGTAGAGGAGGTAGGCCCCCTGCCAGAGGGCAGTCTGACTGGCGGGCTTTCATCATCTGTGCTTGAGATCCCTCCCTCACTTCCACCAAGAACGCGCCCCCTTCATTCCCAACAGCCATCCATCGACTCGAAGACAAGACATGGTTCCCGTTCAGAAATTTCCACATCAATTGCACTGACCAATTCCGCTTACTTGGCACAACTGCCCGCTGCTGAACGTTCCCGGATACAAAGGGCACCGCATACGGACCCATACCTTCAATTCATGGTCGGTCCTCTACTGCGTTATGACACCGTGGATGAAAATGGCCTCTGGCACGGTGCTGCGCTGATAGTTAGTACGTATTTGTCGCGAATATCCCAATGGCGATCTGCTCATGCTGCCCCTTGATTGACAGCCGCCGATTCTGGATCTTCCTATGAGCCACATCCTATATTAACCTACCAGTGGGACCCCGAAGAACGAGCACAACCGCCAACCGGTCAGAATGCTGGGTTGTCTTTTGATCTCGGCCCTCACCCGGCCGATCCACACTCTACGGCGATCTCCCCACCCTCGGTCACGCAGGTATCAGAGAGTTTTGGTTATGGTTATGGCGATTACAAGTCCAAAATTGGCGCAATAGGCGATCAGGCGCAACGCGTCACTGGCCAGGAGTTGTATGTCTATGCAGGCAATGCGGGGTAAGTATTCACCCCTTGTCCATGTAAGCAGCTGAATGACCCTGTCCAGAACGTTCACTTTCTGGAGGTTCCCAATACAGATACAATTGGGCAACACTGAACTATACATCAAATATAGTATCAACAACAGCGTACAGCTTTCTTTTTTTGTGCCAGCCATGAACCAGAACATGCGTTGGGCTACCTATTCTGTGCGTGGTAGATTGGTTCAATGTTTATTAAATATTCTCATTAGCTATACCGTGATTTCCAAATTTCGCCTAAAGTGTAATGGGTTTAGCGCCGGCGTCAACCAAGAAGAATTCAAAGGACCAGGGTATAAGAACGGTTATGATCCAATGTGGTTCGACTTACTTAGGGAACACGCGAAAGAACCATTTCACGTGTTGGTTGGCGGAGGAGATCAACTCTATTGCGACTCGTAAGCATTGACTCGCTGGCATAATTGCAACGTTGACGTCTCGGGGAAGATTGACAAGGGAACCAGAAATGCAAGACTGGATCCACCAATCGAACACATCAACAAAGTTGGCGTATCCTGTATCCCCCGAAATGTCGGCATGTATGGACCGTTTCTTCTTCAACCACTATTGCGCTTGTTTTAGGAATGGCGCGTTTGCCAGAGCCAACAGTTCCATGTGAGTGCTTTCTTGTTTTACCCTTCCAAGTAACCCATTCTGTACCAGACCGATGCTCAACATGTGTGGTAAGTGCTTGACTATATGCGCAATTGTCTCTGATTCAGATTGTTGAATCTTAGATGATCACGGTAAGCACACTCTGACTGCCCACTCCCTACATTCACGCTAACGCATTTCTTATCAGACATAGTAGGTTGATTTCGTATATCATTACTTTCCTTTTCCCATGTTTAAAAAATAAATAAAGATTGACGGATTTGGGAGCTGTGAGCAAATTATTGTCATCGTCCGACCAGTACGCTTACATGGTACTTAGATACCGATGAGCTACAGTCTTCGCCAGTTTTCCTTGCGTGCGTCGTCTGACGGAAACATTTGCATCCATTTATCTCCCCCCGTAGGATCGGTTCCCGCGCGTACTTTTTCTATTTGCTATTTCAATGCTTCATCAACCGTGCGGTTTATTATCCCAGTCATCACAATTCGACTGATTGGTAAACTATGCTAGCATATGTTGATGGATTGGACGACCGCCGAGGTGCCCATCCCTTTAAATCCCTGATCCTCGGTGCTCGGGGACCATATGTTGGCTTACCGTCGCACTCATACCTTGCCTACATGGGTCCGGCTGTACGGATTTTGATGCTGGATTGTCGGTAAGTCCCGAACTTTCCTTTGTTCTGCCTTTGTCTGACTTGGATCAAGAGCAGAAAGGATGAAGGACAGGGTCTGTAGCGATGAAGAGTACAGGAGAGTGATGGAAGCTATCAGCCAGATGCATCCTCATGTGGAACATCTGGTTATACAACTTGGTGCATTAATCTGATGCTATGTATTGCAAGCTCTGCTAACCCGCTTCTTCCAGGCATTCCAATTGCCTACCCACGCATGGTGTTTTTGGAGAGTGTATTAGACTCCAAGTTGAACCCTCTCACGGCGCTTGCACGTGGCGGTCATGCTTTGGGTGGCTTCGTGAACAAGTTCAATTCAGACCCGGAGCTACTTGACGACTTGGTATGCCGTTTCTGATCACATAACCTGGTTGCCTCAGTGATGCTGACTTTTGTTCAGAACGACCATTGGACAGCGAAACACCACAAGGTACGGACGAATGAATATTTCTTCCGCTGATACCAATAGACCGTGGTTACTATATTTCCAGAAAGAACGAAATTGGTTTATTCAACAGCTTCAGGGTATTTCAAAGATGAAACGCCTCCGCATCACATTCCTGTCGGGGGACGTCCACTGTGCTGCCGTCGGTGTTCTGAAGACCCTTGCTCAACAAAATGGGAATAAGAATGTAAAGCATTTGGATATCCCGCCTGGCGCAGACCACCGGTATATGGTCAATGTCGTTACGAGTGCAATCGTCAACACGCCGTGCGTGTTCGCATCTGCGCCACACTCGCACATGCGTGACTTTTTTTTTTCTCGTAGGCCCCCTACCGCGGTCATTGCCATGGTTTTCAGGTTGGCTACCAAGATGCACAAGACCCTACACCATGCTGAAACGGATGAGATCATGGTGCCAGATGTTGTCCCTGCATGCTTTCCTGTTATTCACCATTCGTCTTCCAGATGCCACTCTTTACGCATGAACCTGACGGTACGCCGCGCGTGAAGAACAAGTATATAATGGGGCGACGAAACTGGTGTGCGGTTTGGTGGGAACCGAACCCGGGAGAAATGGTGTTCGACATTCGGGTAGAAAGAGGAAAGGGGCTAGGTGAGAGTGTTGGGTACGTCTGCGCTCAGCGGTCCCGGCAATATTTTAATGGTTTTGGCAGGTATCAAGTTCGAATCCCTCCTCCCCAGTGGGTGGCAGGATCATGATGCTATGATATCTTCTTTCTTTATTCATGTAATTTGCCTACTCACTGGAACGTTCTATCGTGCACTCATAAATCAATATTAATGAGATTCATAGCAAATCGTCCAGATCGAGATCCACGACAGGCATGTTGATCTCCCTGTCATCCTCTATCTCCATCTCTCCGTCCTGCTCTCCATCGCCTTCCCCAACTCCCTCCAATGCCTCAGAATTATATCCACTTTCTGTCTCGGGGATATGGTGGTAATCAACGCTAGATGCAGCAGTGGGTGCAGGTGAATGCGCTTGGTCGATATCATCTGGAACGAGCAGTGTAGGCACAAGCAGTGAAGACACGGATGGTCCGAATCGATCGTCAATCACAGCCGCAGACTCGTCTTGCGCAATAGACGTCTCACGAAGAGGAGAAGCGGTATGAACGGACGCTTGACGCAGCTCTGCTTCCCTTGCACGTTTCTTGGCCGCGTTTTGTTGCTTCCGCAGTTCTTTCTGGGTTTTCTTTACCACCTCTACTTTCTCCCTCTCCGCTCTGGACGCCGCTTCGACTTTCGCTTCTTCCTCCTCCCGCCTGTCGAGATCCCAATGTTGTTGCATAAACTCGGAGTAACGTTCGCACATTGGCCGCCAGGTGCGCTGCGGCGACGGCTTTACGTCCTCTCCAGATGAACTCCGAAGGAAGCCCTCGATATCGGGAGGCGGTGTGAATTCGAAATGAGGGCCAGGATTGATTCTTACCCGCGCATAGTTGAATAATGATATGAATGGATAATACCCCAGCGTTCCATCATCATAGGGATTCTCTTTGTGCTCTCGCGGAGCGCCTTCTTTTGCACGCTTCTTTGTATTCTCCTTGTCCTTCTTTCGCGATGCGGGCGTCGTTGGTAATGGGAGATAATCGTACAAATCGCGAAAGGCGATGGATTGACATTCTCCGTTTATAAAGAACGCGATATGCGATCCTTTTAGTTCGGGGAGAGGTCGTAAGACGGGAGTTTCTGTTCCCGGTCCCTTGCGTTCCGGTAAATTTTTGGCACCCGATGCTTTCTTATTGGGAGGAACCGAAGGTAAGGAAACCGTAGCTGATGCTTTATTGGAAAATTCCATGAGTTTTATCATCTCCTTGCTCTGAGGGTATTCGAGGCTTTCAAAGTACTCTTGACCTTTGAACTCGATGGCGATGCGTTCCCGTTTCACGTGTGCGGAGTCATGGGGATCTGTAGGATCAGGCTTTCGTTTTTTGGGCAAGAAGATGTACATCCCGATGACGTCTCCTGTGCGGAAGCTCCGACCATACGGACGTGGACGAGACAGCGTCACCTTCTCCCCGGATTTGTCCCTGTACCCGTAGGAGTAACCATCGAGCCCAACAGGCCCATTGAGGGGTGCCTCGCGTCGCGCCCAGCCAAGACGAACGTGGCTACCCTCGCGCATGTTGGTATCTGGAGGATCTAGTGGGCGATCACCCCCACCACACTCTATACGTACCTCCATGTACCATGCACCTTCTCTGACGGGCGCGTTGCAACGGGCACTGCGGAACCCACACTCGCCTAGGAGTCCGAGTCCGTCTGGGGTGACTTTTACGAATGCACTGCGATCCTCCCAGCTGACGCGAAAGGACGGGGGTGCGCTCTCGATGGTACGACAGGGCAAGACGGAGCCAGGAGGCGCGACGCCTGCTGGGACGTAGCGAAAGCCGATCCTATTCATGGCAAGCTGTTCGGTGGTGTGATAGGTGACATTGGGCGTGTCTGGGAATGTAGGGAAGCGGGAGATGGTGAGACGTGGACGGGAGAAGAGGTCATGGCGGGCGGGGAGGACGACGTTGGCTGCGGGGTTGGCGTTGGAATTGGTATCGGAGGGTGCTGGTGATGGTTCGGGAAGGACTGGTGGAACTTTGCGTTTCTTTGTGGGATGGTTGTTGCTTGGTGTCGAGGGTCGCGATGACTCGGAAAGCGATGGCATGTCGTCGGAGCAAGGTTACTTTTCAAACACTATAATCACACGGGGTTAAGGTCTGTGTGTACATACTACGCTAGTACAGGTGTATCAATGGGTCCAATTGTTACAATGTTGCACTGCGCGAAGATGCCTGCCAAAGTCGAGATATCTACTCTACAGTCCAAAGGTTCGATCCTGGTTGACGCGTAACTTTCTTCGTGAGGATGGGATCGTTTCCCCAGACAGCCGTTGCTTTGTTTCATAAAACATTGTGCAGTGACAAGTTGAGTCTCTAACTAGGCGAAAAGGCGAAAGGAGAGGCAATCGGAATACACTACAGCATCAAAGCACGTGATCTACCACCCTGACAGTCCCCGCAGGCGGCGGTGGGCGCATTCAACGTCCTTTAACCACTTCCACGATGACTGCCTTGCGGTGAGGAATTCTGTTTTTTCTGCATCGGCGAATTCCAGTTGACACGATTCCAGGCGTATTCAAAAAGTGCTGTGCCTTCCCGATTGTAAGGATTATGTAGCTCACCGCTTGTTAGGAATTGAGAGACATCATTGACAAGCCCATTGATGTACGTACTGCTCCGATGGCCGTGCGATTACGCAGTTAATCAACCGCCGCATCTGCATAGGGCATTTCGGTGGAACCAGAAGAAGACAATCTGTTTGTCTGGAATTGCACCGTGAAAGGCGCCGTCAGCCCTTCCCATCTTTACTCATAGGTTCGCTTGACTGACAGTATCCATTCAAGTCCGATAGTCCATACAAAGGTGGAACATTTCGCTTCAAGGTCGAGCTGCCCCCCAACTTTCCTTTCAAGGCGCCAAATGTAAGCCACACGTTTACATACTTCGTTCAAGTATGGTTGTATGGATGTGATGTTCTCTCCCCCAAAACGTTGCCCGCCTTTCCCCCCTCCCCCGTCTCTCCGTTTATTATCGTCTCACTCTTGCTGCCACCCCTTTTCAAAGTCCGGTGTTATCTTGTTGTATTACGTACCTGACGTTCCCCGCTCGTCAGGTTGTGTTCCAGACCAAGGTCTACCATCCTGGAATCAACGAAGAAGGCAGTATCTGTGTTCCTATTCTCCGAGACGAGGTGAGTCCACGGACTTGCATAACACCATCGCGTTATGGAGGGAGGTTGTTGATGAGCTGTTCTTGTTCCACCTGTCATATGATCCAACCGTATGTCACCAGTGGAAACCATCGATCACATTGTCAACCGGTAAGCCAAGTTGATGTTGTCCCTCCTTTTCCGCTTCTGGTCACGAACAAGACATTGCACAGTACTCGCGGTCATTCAAGAGAAGTTGAATAACCCAAGTGCTGATGATCCGTATGAACCTGACATCGCTGCAGTAAGTTCTTATAGATTTTCTTCCTCCTCCGTAACAACCTAGACGTGATGATTTAGCTATTAAAGACGGACAAAGCCAAGTTTTTGTCCACTGCCAGGGAGTATACGAAGAAGTGAGTTGGTCCGTGGTTTCTTTCTCTGTGAATTCTGATTGGTTTGTCTGTGCCCCCGCCGGAAATATAGGCATGCTATGTAATGTGCTATCTTGGACATCCGAATCGCTTCACCGTTTGGTCAATTGTAGCTCTAGAACGAAACACAACAAGGGGGTGGCGTCCACCATCATGGATGATATACGTATAACATGATGTACAGTTGGCGATTTTATTCCGCGAGCCATCGAATTTGGGGCTCGTTTGTACACCCAGTGCTTGAATTATACAGATTTCTGGCCCTCCGCAAGCCGATACCAGTACCTTGAGGCAACAACGGCGTGAGTGAGAACGGACGATAGGAGTTGATTGCTGGTAGATTAAAAGAGCCTCTAGCGGAGGGCGACTTGTTATTGTAGGTAGTTGGTTCCGTGGTAACGGTTCCACTGGCAGGAATCGTTATCACTGGACTCCGCAGAACTTGCGATCAGAGTTCCCCCACGGGGAGAGTTGATCTAGTGAGAGACCACGTGCAGCCTCAGACTCCGATGGTGCGATCAGGCATTGAAACTCACCCATCGCGCTCAACATTGAACGTCGAACGAGTCGCTTGACAGCAGGCGCTCATCACTGGGTTTGTGAAACCGTTCCAAGTGACCGTTCCGTAAAAACCCCAACTCGTGTTCAACACGTTGCATCTCATTTCCACTCCCAAGACCTGCAGAATTCGAGATCTAATCCGAGCCGGTTTCCTCCTGCTTGTGTCAGCCAACGTGTTCGAAACGAGGGAAACAACCCGCTCATATGCACCGTCTTCGGTACGTTTGCTAATGCGCGTGTATCACCCCAATTCATATTCATATTCTGTTTCTTGCTTTCGATCTTACCTCTGACCCTGCACGACGACAGCAAAAAGTCCGACTCTAGCAAGACTTCTCCGGTCATTCACGACAGTTCCTTCTCGCAATCATCTGAAGACGAGCATTTTCCTGGACTCCCTTCCGCCGACGCTTTTCGTACATCCCTCATCCTCCCCCAGTGCGTTTCTTGTCTAGTTCCAATGGCATCCCCTCATAATAGATTCACAGACTTACACGCCGCTTCACCCTTCTTCGCACCCCTTCCGGCGACCCAGTCTCCCTTGTCGAGCTTAGGCTCAAATTCGCCGAACAGAGAGCGAGGAGGGCGCTAAACCAAATCACAGAGGCCGAGGAGGATATGATTTTGCAAACCCTTGGCCGCATCCGCTCCAAGCATACCGCATCAACCAGTCAACTGAACCGAGACGATACCAACACAGGCAGCATCAGTGAAGCCGGCGTAGACTCCGACTATACTCCCGAGCGCTCTTCACATCTCTCCAGCAACACCGCTTCCACTAACTACCCTGCGTCCTCTATCACTTCATCGCCTCGATCCACTAAGCGGTACAGCAACAACCTCTTTTCGTCAGGACGCCTTCGAGATTACAGCTATCTTCGTACAATTTCGCAGAGGACTCATCGAAGTGCTGTATCGATTACTCACACTGAGTCAAGCCAAAGTTTGAGAGAGGAGACATCTCTGAACTCCATCGAGAGCCTACGACCCCCCACCCCAGACGAAGGCGGTCCTGCTTCTCCTCCCTCGAGTCCTAATGACAAGACGCCCGTTGGGCGTACAGCATCCCTCGTATCCTCTAACGAAGACCAATCTAGTGTAGACAATAGAAGTGCCCTTCGCCTTTCGAAGCGAGCTTCTGCTGCGTTGGCAGAGGTCATTAAAGAGTTTGAAGAAGAAGCTGAAGACGAGATTGTCTTGCCGCGAACTACGCAGCCAGTTCCTCGATCCAGCGACTCTGATCGTTCACGCGTGGTGAATGACACAAAGGAATTGTTGGAACCAGGTGCTTCGGTAAGGCATAATAGCTTCTGCTCGTTTATACGTTTCTTATGCGTAATCTGCAATCAGCTCATCCACCGTCAATCATCTTCCGACTATGAGGCAGGCACTGCAATATCATCCGATGGGCAGATTATGATAGAGCCTGATACTCGGCGGTTATCACCTACTCCATACGGTCGTCCCGGTACAGTCTCACCAACGCCTCGCCTGCCAGGATACATACCAGGGATGCCCCGGCCCATGACGCCACGCGAACTCTCTTTTGACACTGAGGATATTCGCTCACATTCTATCACACCACGCGCTTCGTCACCCTTTCCATCTGCCAACGGGCAGAGCGTACACATGGCTACGTCTTCCATCTCATCCAGCCTACTCAGACGAGGCTCTGACGCATCCCGGAATACACCCCGCCCCACTTCCCCTCAGACCCATGCAACAACAAACATCCATTTATCACGGAGCAATAGTGGAAGACATACACCAGACATTCAACGTGACAGCACGAGTGGCACTGAGCAGGAAGGCTCAGTTACATCATCCGTATTCATCCGACGCCGACCAATATCCCCGTTGTCTGGTCCTGCGTTCCAGCCGATGGCGGTTTCCCCTCGACCCGGCACGCCGTCAAATATCACGTGGACTGTCGGGGCTTCAGCGAGCCCCGAAAAGGCTCACGTCAAGTCCGAGAGTCGATTAATACACAGCAGAAGTGGGAGCCAGAGCACTGAAGCAGACATTCAGATGAACATGGATCGTTCTAAATCACCCACAAGGTCTCTGCGCTCTCCAGTGCCATCCGAGTCTCCTGGCCCTACCCAAGCAACGTCTGCATCGAAGTGGAACAATTCAGTCAGTCCTGCAGATTCGCGCGCGCCATCTAGCTTGTCCACCTATGACTTCGGCTCCACCCTGTCCTTTGGTAGTCGTGGTCCTCGATCCCCAACTCCAACTCAAACCCGCAATGCGGCATCTCCTACATTCCCTTCTCCCGACTCCAACGGCAATGCAGTTCGTTCCTCCAAGCAACACTTCAAATCTCCTTCCAACTATTCTTACGGTGTCTCACAACTTTCGCTATCTCCCCTTGTGAACTCTTCTCGCTCTTCCTTAGAATCAACAGGTTCGAGCTACCATTCTTGGGAACCTGGTCAGAAAATTGGCGGTGCTCTTCATATCTTCAATGGTTCCGTCAACCAAACACCCCCCACATGGTATGGCCTCGACAAGTCGGATTCTGTAACGCCTGGTAGCTCTCAAGATGAATGCGATTTTGAGGGAATCATCCGGCGCTACGCCGGACTTACCAAATCTGACTTTGTCGCAATACAGGAGAAGCTTGTTGGGGCTGCTCTTCACAAAGCTACCCTTCCTGACACTCGTGAGAGGTCAAATTCTTTGCGTAGGCGAAGACCCTCAACCTCTCAATCAAATTACTCGACCAACGGCCGGGTACGTTCTCTTACCCTACGGCATGGCTGATACTGATATGCTGTGTAGGTTCTCAGTCCAACGCCGACTCAAATCGGTCCCGCTGGTCGGCGTTCCCCTGCATTAGACAATAATGCGAAGGCCAGCGCACTCCTAGAGTCGGTGGTGGATAGCATACCCATCACCCATATAGAGACCAAGGTTGAAGAAAACACTCAACCTGAGATCTCTCCCACAACCCGAAGAAACCGAGATCTTGCGCGTGCTTTGGGCTTCGGGAATGATGACTCCGACCATCTTGTCGTGCCTCAGGTGTCCGACCAGGACTCCTCATCTACCTCGATTTCACCCACCGTTGAAGCCATCTTACCCCCGGAATCTCCTCAAGATATGGAGAATATTATTCCTCTGAGTGCACGGCAGGCGCGATCCGAGATAACCTTGTCTCCTGGTCCACTTCCGCAGCGATCCCAGTCCATGCGAAACCCTCGATCGACGCCCATGGACCAGACTGAGCTCGCCAGGGAAGTTCAGCTCAAGGCGGATGCGGCTACTGCTGCCCTCATGAAGTCGCCTGGAAGAAAGTTTACCGATGTAAACGCGTCGACATTATCCATATCTCGTAAGAAGATTGACCCAAGCCAGATATCCGAACCCCGACTAGTGTCAGCCCCTACCAGTGTCGAGACATTTCCACTACCTGCCCCGATCTCGCCACTTCCACTCCCTGCCTCGATCTCGCCACCTCAAGTCAACTCCCAGCCTTCGCTTGGTATTACTAAGCGTATGAGGCGTTTTAGGGACACACTTAGAGTAAAGCCAACTGCTCCAAGTGGCGAAGACATTGCTCCCTTCCATATTGATAT
>JBBPQT010000809.1:0-11061 GCA_038092715.1 Boletus smithii | reverse complement strand
TTGGTGCGGATATGATATGCACATCTCTTTTTTTTTCGTTTCTCCCATATGTTTCTTTCGGTTCTACCCCTCCCCCCACCCCTTCTCTGCTTGATTCGTTTAACGTATGATCTCAAATTTCTTTCTTTCTTGTGGTGGTCCCTCCCGAAGGATCAACTTAGTACTAGGTTACTTATGCATTGTACTAAAGTAGTGTGTATCGCTGTACTCGGATCGTCTGTAGCGGAAACTTCCTCTGGATAGGGAGTTGTACTGTATGATTCAAAGACGATGTCGTTTTTGTCTTCTGACGGGTTGCAGGAAATAGTTGATCATCGTCGTGAGCGGTTCAAGTTATTCTCGTAAAGTCAGCCCTCTGCATAAAAACGACCTGAAAACATGGGTGGTAACTGAGTATCGTGGTTGTGGAAAACAAGTACTGGCCAAAAAATTCTACTGTCGAGTCGACTGTGTTGTATCCGATAGACGCGGAGGAAATGAGGCCAACGGAATAAATATATATATAGAAGGAAATAAGTATACAGTGGGCATATCTTTTTTTTCTTCTTGAACCGCAAAGAATCCGTGTGTGTGCAACATTCAATATTCATTCCAGCGCTGAGCATCGACAAATGAGTGCGTACCAGTGTTTACTAGATGGGACCAAAAGCTGCCATGTTCATTCGTTTTGAAAAAAAAAAGATTTTGATAGGAAACCCACGCTCGAAATTGATTGTCAGGGTACGGTGCCAGTGTCGGTAGCCTTCACGGCGGATGGTCGGCAAGTCGTGAGCGGCGAGTGTTCCTCCAACTTGACCAAAGGGAAGCTTCGGCGGTGGCAAGTCAAAGATGGCCGAGAGGTGGGCGCGGCGGTCGAAGTCAGCAATGGTGTGTACGGTATTGCTGTGTCCAAGGACGGCCTGTGGAAAGTGAGTATCGAGGGAAGGGGCGCAGTCGTGAGGACCACGGCGAACAAGCGGGTGGCCACGGTAGGAGACCACCGTGACGCTTCATCGAGGGTGTATGTGATCGATGTCTCTCCGGACGCGACCAAATTTGCCTCGGGTTCGGGTGATGGCACCGTCCGCATTTTCAGCATCACCACCGGGCAGCGGCTTGTGGGCCCTCTCCGACATGACAACAAGGTCTATGGGGTCAAGTTCTCGCCGAGCGGCGACCGCATCGCGACCGCCGCGCTGGGAGATGGTCTCACGAACTTGACGCCAGGTTCGGTCCGGGTCTGGGATACCAGCTCAGGCAACAAGCTGGTCGACGTGTCCATCAACAAGATCTTCACGCCGTGCACGCCGTTTGCGTGGATCACTGAAAGCCTTCTCTTCGTCGTCGCGTCCAGCCAGATCACACAAATCCACGTACCCAACTCGCAGGTGCGCTCTGGATGGTCTCTCCCAGCCAACTACAACGTGTCCTACTGTTCTCTTGCGACAAACGGGAGGTTCATCGCATGTTCCGACGACTCACGCGTGACGTTTTGGGACACGACGTCGCTTGCGCGCATCGGTCCCACTATCGAGTTCCCTAGTATTGTTCGTTCCATCGCTCTGTCGCCTGACAGCCATTATCTCGCGTGTGGCAGAAACGACGAGAAAATAGTACTCTATGCGCTCAGGGACGTTCTTCCCCTGTATTACATCCTCGATGTAAGCACGCCGCCGTTACTTTTTTTTTTGACAACACCCTCGACGTTTGAATCTCAATTCTTGCCCACAAAGCCCGTGTCGCAACTTCCGCTCGTCAAAGTGGATGGCGACGCGTTCAAATCGTGGATCGAAGACGACGTGATCAGCGCCGACACGTTCCTGTCGAAAGATCCCGCGTCTGCGCCGGGTTCGAGACACCACGTACTCGCCAATCGTGCGCTCGTGCGAGCACGTCGGCAACAGTGGAATGCAGCGCTCGATGCCGCCGAGGAGGTAACGTTGTGCCCTCTCTTTCTTTCACAGTTCCTCCTTTTTCATTCGAGTGTACCCCCTGCCGTCGCAGTCCCTCGCTATTCAGCCGTCGCCCGTACCTCACATTGCAAAGGCCCTCGCACGCATTGGTCAAGGCCAGCAGGAACTTGCACTTCAATCCTTTGACCTCATCTTTCGCCACTGCAACGCAGACGACATAGAATTTCTCTTGCTGATAAAAGTAAGTATGCCATCTATCTCATGATACCGCCCAACCTCATTTTGCGCAGGGTATCCTCTTGTATGTATCCGGAAAGCGTGAGGATGGAATATCACGCGTAAACAGCCTCCTTTCTGGTGCAGACGACAGTACAAAGTACAACTACCTCCAGGCACGTACCACGCGTATATATGTATATCCAACGCGTGACCCAATAACTTATAAACCCCTGTCACTAAAAGGTTCTCGGAAATATGTACCTAAAGCAAGGCGACTTTGAGCGTGCGATGATCTCGTTCAAGGAAGCCCAGTCTTGCGCCCTTTCTCGTCAGGGTTTTCATCTCGTGACCATTTTACTTGCAAGTCTTTTTTTTTTGTTTTGGATCCGTCTGCTCACGTTTTGGGTTTTTGTTGACAAAGATATTTGGCACCTCTTTTGAAGAACTTGAAATTACGGTTCGTCGCCCTCTACGGGAAGCCATTACTGCGTGGCGGACTGTCTAGTGGCGGACTCTTTGGAGGGATGATATTGTATTCCCGACGAACCGAGGAGGAACGTTGGGTGCGACGAGCGGATGGGGAGGGAGAACGAGAACGAGAACGAGGCGAGGCTGGTGTTTTTGGTACGGTGCAGGCTCATCGGATCCGACGAGTCGTGGCATTACTTGGCCCCTTGGTGTGCGACCCAGTTACTAGTACCTCACCAGCACAATTGTGACAGAAGAATGTGATATGCAGTTTGTCTTGATGATTGTAAGGAACGCAGGACGTTCACGGCCTCGGCGATCCAAACAAACAAATCGACATCAGTCTCAATCACCCTCGCTCGACTCACTCGGCGCACGAACCTCATTTCCCCTTTCATTCACAAGCCTTTCAAGCCTTTCTTTTTTACATCTTTATCTTTCGTCATCAACCACTCATCCCTTTCACCGTATATAGCTCTTCACTGTTTCACCCTTTCTTTGTCTTCTTCCTCCTATGTCATTACCCTACACCCAGACTTCTTAGTATAAATACTCCCCCCCTGTATGGTTTTTAAGAAAAAAAAGAAATCAAATCGAGTCCCATTCTCCATTGAATATTGACCGACAAGCAACGACCGACGAACGACGAACGACGAACGACATCGCCTGATTAGCCTTTCTCTCTATCGCCCTCTTATCGACACACCTCCCCTACTGAACTCGCCACTCATCGATTGCGCACACTCTTCCCCTACCAGCCCCCCTCTGATTTCTTTTAATGTTTGATTCATTTTTCAACGATGATCAACTCAGCGCTTGATCTTTTCTTTTCTGATTGGTTGACCATCCTAGTACCAAATGGAAGTAGTAGCTTACGCCAATGAATTCTAGCCCCCTTTATCAACCCGGATCTAATCCATCTGCTCCATGCATGCATGCAGATCGCGATATCATTGTTCTTATTATCCACGTGAATCAGAAAACGACAGGGCGACTCTCTTGCATACTACAACACAGATTCCAAGTTGGTACTCACCACACATCGGATGAGCAACAGAGGACATCGAGGTCGTGAAAGGGGAAGGGGAAGAGGAAGAGGAAGAGGAGAAAGTGCCGGTGCCAGAGGAAGCACTGCCAGCAATGGGTGGGGATCTCCCGTCGATTCCGATTCCAACTCAGGCTCTCAGTGGGCCAATCGTCATGCCAGTGGTCACGTTCAACAACTTGAAGGCGGGGGTGGGGGTGTGGAAACAGCGCCTCCAGCTTCTCGAGGTGGCCAGGGCTCTGACCGTGGCGCCAGAGGACGCTACTACTATAGCCGTGGAGGGCCGCCAAGGGGACGTGCCAGCCTGAGTTCCCGAGGAAGGTATGTCTTTTTTCGATATCCGCTCCTCTCTCCCCTCGGATCGGGCATCATCTAGTATCAGTAGTATCACGATGCTCACATTCGCCCCTCCCTCCTTACTAGTGCTCGTATCTTCATGTCACATGGTCAACGAGAGGACATCGATGCACGTATCGCAGACGACTCGGACAAGGCGCTCGTTGCATCGTTTCGAGCAACACACGGAACGCTGTATCCAGCCGGTGACAACCTACCTTTGCGCCCAGACGTTGGGACAGACGGGGAAGAAATCAAGCTTCGCACCAACTTCTTTCCTGTGCGCGTGCCCCAAGGTCCATTGTACGACTATGATGTAGGCATCTTCCCTGTGACGGGCCCTCGCGTGAAACGTCGTGTTTTCCATCTCGCTGAACAAACGACTGCATGGAGACAAGCCGGCATGAGTGGCAGCGTAGCACACGATCATAGTAGTACTAGGCTCATCTCCGCCATCCGATTGCCCCAGCCCCTGACAATCACGGTCCCATACTACGCCGAAGATGAAAGTGGTCCCCCCGAGCAGGGTGGCGCGGTGTATACACTCTGGATCAATTTTATTCAAGAGATCGATACTGGGAACCTTACGAGGTGATTACTGCCTTTGCTTGCGATTTGGAATCGTCCTGACACGCTGTCAGCTACCTCGCGGGTCAAGCTTCGCATCGCAATTACGACATGTTGCCCGTGATGAGTGCCTTGAACATCATCCTTACATCTCTCTCCAAAAAGCTGGATATCACGGTCGGGAGAAATCGATATTTCTCTCGCACTACGGTCGAGCCGATCGGGCTGGGTGGTGGTCTTGAAGCATGGCAAGGGTTTCAGCCGTCAGTGAGACCGGTTTACAAGCAGCTGATGGTGAGAGTCAGCATCTGCACGACTGCCTTTTACACCCCCGGCAATCTGGCGCGTGCGATGATAGAGTTCCGAGATTCTTCATTTGGTGCACGGATGGATGCCTTTTGCCGGGGCGTAAGGATGAGGACTACCCATCTTGGACATCGGAAGACCGTCAAGAGGGTTGCGCCCCACACTGCAAAGACGCATTCGTTTGATACTCCTGAATATGGGCGTGTTACTGTGGAAGATTACTTCAGGCAGAGTAAGCTTACCTGTGGCTCCGTTCACTCGTCTTCGATGACTATCCTTTTCCCAGAATACAACGTTAGGCTGCAATACCCTGACATGCCTCTAGTTGACGTCGGTGGACAAACTCCGAGCTACTTGCCCGCAGAAGTTTGCGACATACTTCCGGGTCAACCTTTCCGTCGAAAGCTTACGAGTGAACATGACACTTCGATGATTACTGTAGCGCGTCAACCCCCTAACGTGAACGGAGCGGCGATCGTCAACAAGGTTCGTTACCAGCTCGGACTGGACATGACCAGGTCGGAACTCCGGTCCTTCGGCATAACCATCGGTCCAGACATGGCTGTAGTTCCAGGGCGCATCTTGCCAAAACCTGGTATCAAATACTCGTCTAGTGCTGCTTTGATCGACGACCAAGCCTCATGGAACCTTAGAGGGGTCAAGTTCGTAGTCGGTGCATGCCTGGACAACTGGGCTGTTCTTGTGATAAAGGACGGATCTCCCAGAGCTGAATTCACAGATTCTTCGGACCAAGATCTTCACTGGGTCATAGCTCGTCTCCGCAACATGTGCAACGTTAGCGGGATGCACGTCACCGCCGACCCGAAATACGTCACAGCCCAGCTGCCACGCAATGACTCATCCGATCCCCTGAGACGGACGGCTATCGAGACCATCAGAAATGCGCTCTTGAGCGTCAATCCAAAGCCTACTTTGTTTTTTGTCATGCTGGCCAACGCTGACAAGGCAGTCTACGAGGGCTTGAAGCACCTTTGTGACATCTCCCTAGACGTTGCTACGGTTTGTGTTCAATCTTCCAAGTTTCGCAAGAACAATCCGCACTACTTGGCAAATGTGGTGTTAAAAGTCAACATGAAACTGGGTGGCATCAATCACAAACTAGATCCAGATAGCGGAGAATGGTTGAATAGCGCCCCTACCATGATTGTCGGCATAGATGTCACTCATCCAAGCCCAGGGAGTGCTGTGGGGACTCGTACGAATATGGTGTTTTCTCCCTAGACCATCTTTGACATGTGTTGACATCACAGCATCCGTCGTGGCTGTGGTAGCAAGTGTTGACAGCGACTTCGCACAATATCCGGCCACATTGGAAATCCAGGAGGGCGGAAAAGAGGTATTGCGGCCCTTCGAATGGTGTCGTTGCTTTACTCAACTGATGCGTTTCTATAAGATGGTTACAAACCTTGGGAACATGATAGTTGATAGGTTGAAGCTCTTCCAAAAGAAAAACAACGGAAAGCTTCCCGAGCGTATCGTCATCTATCGTAGCGGCATTTCAGAGGTTTGTTGTTTCTCTGTGCACTCCGATGGACTCACCTTTTTCAGGGTCAAATCAACTTCGTCAGAAAAGTGGAACTCCCTCTGATCTTCGAAGCATTCAATGCTTTCAGTTCCAACGCACCATATAGACCCAAACTCGCGATCATCCTTTGTGGCAAGCGCCACAATGTGCGTTTTTACCCCACCGACAATGACAGCGCTGGGAGAGATGGAAACCCCCTTCCGGGTACCGTGGTTGATCGCGGTATCACCGCCATATATGATTTTGACTTCTTCCTACAATGTGGGCGGTTGATTCATGACTATGAACCCAAGTGCTAAAACCGGTGACAGCACACGGTGGGTTGCAAGGCACCACTCGTCCAATCCACTACTATGTCATCCACGATGAGATTGGGTTCAGGGCGAACGAAGTCCAGGGACTTACCAACTCTCTCAGCTACATGTTCGCGCGCGCGACCAAGGCTGTGAGCCTGGCATCCCCTGCCTATTATGCGAAGGTCGCTTGTCAACGTGGAAGATGCTATTTGCGTCAGCTTTTCTACAGATATCTCGGCAACGGAACAACGGCGGGTGGGACAGATGATGCGGAAGTCATGCAGGAAGCGCAGAGGCTGTGGGGCGGAGGCGTCTCCAGAGCGGGCCTCAAAGACACCATGTATTACCTCTAAGATGCATGGTCACGATTCACTCGGACTGCGCTAGAAGCTCTGTCCAATGTACTGATGTGTTTGGTGTCTCCGGCGATGTTGTACGCTACCAGAACTGCAGTAGAAGTGAACAATGGCGTTGGAGAATGGCAACGGGACGGCAAGTGTCGAGAGAAAAAGGACAATGGAACGGACAACCACTGGCAAATTATATTGTGTGCAGCCGGGATAGGCTGTACTTGGTACATATTACGTCATCGAGTCGGATGTAGTCGGACTCGGCGCGTGTCCGAACTGTCTTCAACCATCACTGCCCTGGGCCAGCAGGGAGCGTATCCCCACCGCCACGGGCTACAGATAGCCTTCTCTTTGTAGTGGCATCTAGCCGGATCCGAACGCAAGCTCGCGTGCTATCATTCCAGACGAGTTCTGGATTTTTTTTCTCTTGTCAGCCATGAGAAAGGTAACTTTTCGTCTTCATTTTCAGCTCCTTGTTTTCACTTTTGTGCACGCAAGCTTCTCCTTACTTGACCGTACCAGCCTATAGGCTACCAGAGCGCCCTCGCCAAGGCAAAATCAGCTTGCCTCTGAGTGTTACGGGTAAAATCGCACTTTTCTTGCTTACAGTGGTGTGTACCACTCTCCAGTTTTTCAATACCTCTCCAGTTAATCTCACCTCGACCATCTTTCTCTTTGATCGTAGGAAAACATAAAGACCCCATCTCCGATGCTGACGACAATGCGATATTACTGCTACTCCCAGGTAAACATTGTATCCGATACTGACCCTACGACATCACTGTCGACGCCTGTTCAAGGTTCTTGGAAACATGTACTTGAAAGCAAGGAGACCTCGAGTGTGCGATACAGCTGTTCGGGCGGGCACATGCTCTTGCTTTCGCCCGTCAAGGCTTGGAAGCGTATAAGGGTATCCACCACCAACGCTCTGCCCTCATGCTCACCTCCATCAAAAGATCTTTGGCCGGTCCTTTGAAGAACTGGAAATTACAATTCACATCCGCAGCCACGATATCTCATCTCAAGATGGTGGTATTTGGCGATGCAGATCCAGTACCCTTGACCGGTTTCAAAGTATGTTGTTTACAGTCACGATGCGGTCAGCTATATACAGGGGCGAGCTAAATGTCTGACTAGATATCACCCGAAGGCAGAACTTGATGTGCTCAAGTCGAGTTTTGTCTTGAAACTATTTGTAGCCAAAGCGCTTTGTGCATTTCAAATGTTGGACGCTTTTTGCGCGATCATCTTATCACAATGCGGTGCGAGTTATCGTCACATGCATGATGCGAATCGATCCATACCGATAAGTATATAAGGCGACCATGATTGGACGTAAGCGGATTCGTTCCTCAGCCATCTGAACCACAAGAATCACTGGGTGTAATACTAGTCTTGCGCTTACAATGACTACGATCGATGGTGATCATGGTGTGTACCGGTCGGATAGAGTAAAAGTGCAATGTTAACCATTCGCCAAGCTCCCGCAGGCTGGAAAACGATCGACATTGATTGCCAAGATTCGCTCCCTCTCTCTCTCATCTTCACAGACGATGCAAGGAGGATAGTGAGCGGCGAGCGCTGCTCCGACTATCCCGGAGTGAGGCTTCGGCAATACCAAGTTGACGAGAACTTGGTCCAAAATACGGGGCCGCTCGAGGACTCGGGCACAATGGGGATCAGTAACGGTATTGATCGTGCTGTCGTGTCGAAGGATGGGCAGTGGATCGTGAGTATCACGGGAACGAAGGTGATGGTAAGCAATACGACGACGAAGGAAGTGGTCGAAGTAGAGGAGCACGCTTCGGGGGTGTCGGTGCATGCGATCGATCTGTCTCCAGACTCGACGAGGTTCGCTTCAGGATCGGAAGACGGGAGCGTCCGCGTATTCACCGTCAACACCAGAAAAAAACTCCTGCATCTGCAACACAACAATAGGGTGCTTGGGGTCAAGTTCTCCCCGAATGGCGAGGGCCTCGGGACCGCCGCACATGGGGAGCCTGTCCGGGTATGGGATGCTCGCAGCGGCAGCCAATTATTTCCGACTTACAACGTTATCTGCGACTCCGACGTTGTTGATCCTACTAGTCAGAGTCCGACATGTATTCCCCTCGGATGGTTCAACCTGAGCGACAACTGGCGTGTTTTTACTGTAGCCTATGGCAAGATCACGGAATTTGTCACATCTACTGACACGTATCATCGTCGAGTATATCTTTCCACGAAAGCTTTTCAAGAGTCCCTCCCTGCAAGCGACGATTCGACACTATTCGCTACCAACGGGAAAGTCATCGCATGTGCCGCAGGCGGATCCCTCTCGTTTTGGGACACTTTCTCGTGCTCCAAGATCGGTCCTACTATCCATTTCCAAGATTCGATTCTCTCCATTGCTCTATCGTCTGACGGTAGTTATCTTGCATGTGGCAGGGGCGACAAGAAGATCACAGTCTACGCCCTCAGGGATCTTCTTCACCTGCTTGACATCCTTGATGTAAATCATATCCATCCCCATCAGCCGGTTCGGACATGATCTGAGAGTTCTTCACAGCCTACCTCTCGCCTACCCCTCATGAACGTGAGACATGCGGCTTTCAAGCCGTGGATAGAACAAGACCTCAGCACAGCTGACACGACACTGTTGCAAGAGGTACACTCTGGTCATTCTAATCACCATACATTCGCAAATCTTGCTCTTGTACGAGCACGTTTGCAACAATCGCATGCGGCGATTGAGAACGCTAAAAAGGTATCTTGCCGTCGTTTCTTCCAGTTTGTTATGTTTATTCGGGTGTTCGCAAGTCACTCTCCATTCAGCCGTCGATCATTGGCCACATCGCAAAGGCAGTCGCACTCGTTGGCCAAGGTCAACAGGAGCTCGCGCTTGAAACCTTTGATGTTGTCTTCTGCAGCTGCAGTGCAGACGAAACCAAATTTCTCTTACTCGTAAAGGCGCGTGGCCGGTTTCAACGGAATTCCTCTCCTATTGATCCATTCCGCACAGGCTATCCTCTTGTTTCTATCCGGAAAGCGTGAAAATGCAATGGAACGTGTGAATGATCTCCTCGCTGTCGCAGATAACAGTACAAAGTATAACTGCCTCCAGGTACGTACCATATCCAATGCCGATGCACAGATGGCACTGCTAAGATTCCTCCAAGGTCCTTGGAAATATGTACCTAATGCAAGGAGACTTGGAACGCACAGTCCAGTCGTTCGAGCGCGCACAGTCGCTTTCCTTTTACCGCCAAGACTTTCATCTGGTTGCGATTCTGCTGGTAAGCCTATGATCTTTATTAGCGTTTTTCAAGTGGGTGTTTGCTCAACATCTTTGAAAGATATTCGGCCGCTCCTTTGAAGAACACGAAATCACGATTCGTCACCCCGTGAGGCGGGCCGTTACTGGGTGACACAGCATACGAACCCTCAGCATCTCTTCTCAAGATGGTGGACAGATTAGATGGTGTAGACCTTGACAGACTGTGAAGTATGTTGTATAACTGTGCAAATAGTGGGCCAGACTGTTCTCGCGATTATCTTGTTACAATCATGATGCAGTGCGAGTTATCGTCACATGCATGATGCGAATCCGAATTTAAGTCGATATCGGTGGAGGCGCCGTGATGCCCTGTCCCCGACTCCGTTTGAATTTTAATTTCCTCTCCAACCAAGAGATCTGCCATCCTGGTGTATTGTCGTTCCGGCACACACATATTTTATTTTGAGAATTCTCGACTGACTCAAGTGATGCTTGATCAAGAACTTGAAGGGTGGGTCGTCAAAGACACCCGCGATGTAGCCATTGGTCGCATGAAATTAAACCTGGTACTGCCAATTATAACGGAGCGTCATAAATTATCTTACCAAGTTAAGTGATCAACCGGTAATGTGTATACGAGGCACCTTTGAAGAACTGCACAGACAATGTAAGATTCATACATGTCCTGTGAGAGGGTGGTCGTGGTGATCTTGAATGATCTTCTCATGCAGTTTGTCATCCTTTGGAATATATAGAAGATTTTTGTAGTACGCAATCTTC